>PVKV010011994.1:0-18841 GCA_004027835.1 Alouatta palliata
AGAGAGACTCTCTATGTTTGGGAGAAAGTAAGTGAAGAGTCTCTGATAATGTAGAAAATTATTCTGGATCTTGCCCAAGAATATCAAAGTGATAGTTCTGTGAGTTTCAAAGAACCACAGCATTACTGGGCTTGGGGAATGCAAATCAAATATACAATGACATATCATCTCTACCCAAGTAAAATTGCTTATATTCAAAAGCAGGTGATAAAAAAGGCTGGAGAGGATAGTGAGAAAGGAAACCCTTGTACACTGTTAGCAGAAATATAAATTAGTACAACCACTATGGAGAACAGTTTAGACGGTTCTCAAAAATCTATAATTGAGCTATTTTATGTTCCAGAAATCTCACTTCCGGATATATATGTAAAATAAAGGAAATCACTATATCAAAAAGATATCTGCGCTCCTATGTTTGTTGCAGCACTGTTTACAATAGTGAAGATTTGGAAGATTTGGAAGCAACCTGTGTCCATCAAGAGATGAATGGATAAAGAAAATGTGGTACATCTATACAATGGGGTATATTCAGCCATAATAAAGAATGATCTCCAGTCATTTGCAAAAACTTGGATGGAACTGGAGATTATTATGTTAGCTGAAATAAGCCAGGCACAGAAAAAACATATATTGCATGTTCTCACTTATTTCTGGAATTATAAATCAAAACAATTGAACTCATAGATGTAGAGAGTAGAAGAATGGTTACTAGAGGCTGGGAAGAGTAGTGGGGCCTGTGAGAGGAGGTGGAGATGGTTCATAATACAAAACAAAACAGAAAGAATGTATGAGTGCTACTATTTGATAGCACAACTGGGTGACTATAGTCAATAATAACTTCACATATGAAAATAACCTAAAAGAGTGTCATCGGATTGATTGCAACTGAATGGATAAATGCTTGAGGGGATGGAGATCCAATTCTTTATAATCTGCTTATTTCACATTATATGCCTGATATACGATATATCAAAATATCTCATCTACCCCATAAATGTATACATATACTATGTAACCATAAAAAGAAACAAATTAAAAAATATATAAAAATAATCACCACTGAATGACTTTTTTTGTCTTAAACCCTTAAGTTTTTTATTGCTAGTAATTTTTTACATCTGTTATATAAAATTATTCATTTACTTAATTTTTTTTTTTTTTTTTGAGATGGAGTCTTGCTCTGTCACCCAGGTTGGAGTGCAGTGGTCCAATCTCAGCTCACTGCAGCCTCCATCTCCTGGGTTCAAGTGATTCTCCTGCCTCAGCCTCCTGAGTAGCTGGGATAACAGGCACCTGCCACCATGTGTGGCTAAATTCTGTATATTTAGTAGAGACAGGGTTTCACAATGTTGGCCAGGCTGGTCTCAAACCACTGCCCTCAGATGATACCACCTGCCTTGGACTCCCAAAGTGCTGGGATAACAAATGTGAGCCACCATGTCCAGCTGTGTTTAATTCTTTAAATGTGTCTTCTGTTTTGAATTTAATCTGCATTGTGTGTGATTAGCCTAGTCTTTGGCATATAGAAACCTCTAAATATATACTTGTTGCTCATGACTTAGCTATAATCTTATTATCTGGAATCACCCTGTTTAAAATCTTCCACATACTCTCAATATAAAATACATTATTTATAATTTTGTTTTCTATTTATTAACACTTGATGTACCCTCATGGAAGGTACATTATAGCATTTAATATTTTTGTACGATCGAATGGGTAAATTCATTTTATGAAGGAATGGATGCATGCATGAGCATGTCCTAGGTGAAAGGGAGGTATTGTGTATTATCCTATAAAATATGTTTCGAGCCTTCTATATTATCTCTGATTTATTCTGTTTGGCCTTTAAATTCATTATAATCAAACCTAATAATAGTTTCCTAAAATAAATCTTGTTGACAATAATTTTTGTAATAAGATTTTTTAGTTCTTCTGCCTAAAGCTTCCATACTACCATCTACTGTATTCTGCATTTCGAAGCTTCTGCGTGGCAATAATCACTGACCTTTATTTACCACCTTCCTTTCTCCTCCATATCCTAAGTAATTTGTATCCAAGTCATGATATTATTACATGCCATCTTTTTTTTCTATTTAAGGTTTGCTCACATTAAATCCTGCTTCTGTTAGTCTATTTCTTCTTTTCTTCTCCTACATATATTGTTGATGACATGGACTACTTTCAAGAGTTTTTACTTAAAGATAGTTGAAATTCATTTGGCCCTTACAAACAACTAAAAAAGTTCTAGAGTTCACTGTACAAGTATTATGTACTCTGTTTACTACTGAAAAACATGAAGATCTCCCCCCTCCAAAAATTATTTTCTCAAGGTCACACATCCCATGAAAATTTAAGAAAGGTCATGTCTCCACTAAAGGGCAATTTTCAATATACATAATTTCATAACGCTTTGTATCAGTTAAAATGAAATAAAAGTCTTGAAAGTTGGAATTAATGCTAGGAGTTGTAGGTCCTTTTAGCTCAGTAAGATACTTCATGTTGAGGGCCTTTTGGTGTTCCTCACATAATTTGTGGATTATAAAATAAGACTAGTCTTCTATAAAAGGTATGAAGATTTGTTTTAGGATTTAAATGATTTCTGAGCACCTTGAGGAAGGCTGTAGACTGAAGAAAAATTTGTCTTTCTTCTAGCCTTTGGCAATAAGTCTCTTTCTCTAAGGAGAAGTTAGTTAAAATATGTTGTGCTGTACACCTCTTTGGAATTTGGGTAAATCTCATGGAACTCTTATCAGAATAATTTTTTTGTGAAAGGAAAATAAATTCGCAGGCCCCAAAATCACTAAGCTAAAGAAAAAAGCCAAGCTGGGAACTGCTTAGGGCAAACCTGCCTCTCATTCTGTTCAAAATCACCTCTGCTCATTGAAATAAATGCATATCTGATTAACTTCTTTGGAGAGGCTGATCAGAAACCTCCCAAAAGTGCAATCGGTTTGTTTCTTATCTACCTATGACCTGGAAGCCTCCTCCCCACTTAGAGGTTCCTGCCTTTGTTTCAAGTTGTTGTGACTTTTCAGGCCAAACTAAAAAGATTGTCTAAAAATGTTCATTTTACGTATGTTGATTGATGTCTCGTCTCCCTAAAATTATTTAAAACCAAACTGTGCTCCGACCACCTTGGGCACATGTTGTCAGGACATCCTGAGGCTGTCATGGGCAAACAGCATCAACCTTGGCAAAATTAACTTTCTAAATTAACTGAGATCTTTCTCAGATATTCAGGGTTCACATTTTGGTAACCATGAAGGAATTCTCAGTGGAGGTGCCTCTGACCTTTGACATATCTCCTATCAGTGCTTGGTACTAGCATGAGTTAAGTTTATGGCTAAAACCAATAGGACAATTTGCTGAGGTCTGGGAGCACCCCCTCCAGAGAATCCCTTATCTCCCCAAATTTGGTCAACACCTAAAGTTTATTTTGCTGGGCAACTCCTTCTTTTGGAGTTTTACTTGCATGCAGCAAGGAAGGCAAGATTTCCTGCTTTCATGATGATCAAAGGTAGGTAACGCCTTTATGTAGGTTGAGCTCACTCCCAGCAGGGAAGATGAGTTTAAGTTTTTTCTGCTTCTAGAACGAGAGAGCAGTCTTCAGTCTGAGACTGATCCTTAGGTAATTAGCTCAGTTGGGGTTTTGTCCTGGCTAAACTTTAACAACAACAACCAGCTCATCTTAATTTCTTTCTACTATTAGAGCACTCAGTGATTATACTGTTGGGTTTTTTTGTTGTTGCTGTTTGTTTCAGTCTTTCTCCCATTGGATTTGACCAACTCTTCCTGGCTTGGTCAAATTGGAGTGAGAATTCCAAATTATGGGTAACAAAGCCTCTCTAATTTGGCTAAAATGTCTCACAGCTGCAAAATAGGGAAAACAACACTAAAAAACCAAACCAAACAAAAAACACATGCACTTTGTTTCTGTGTTTTCCTCCTGTCTTAAAGAAACAAATGTTATTTTATTTACTTTTTTTCAGCCTATACCTCCTTTCCCCTTTGCCATCTGCAGTACCAAAAAATCTAGGGAAGACTTCTAATGACTTCAACCCCTTTAAATAATTCAGAACAAAAACACCACTCATTCCTTTTGGGTGTTCTGTTTTCTTTGCAGAGTTTCAAGAGTCACTGACAGATTCTTCTTAGGTCGAAAGCTCTGTTTTTCTGTGTTGCATGACCTTACCTCTTTGGCTTTGGAGGTACCAGAGGTAATTTTGTACTGTGAGAGGATTTTATCTTGATGTGTGTAATAACAGATGAGAGCTACAAAGTTGGGGTAGCTGAGCACAGTTTACAGGAATTCGTCTGTGCTAATTTTTTTTTTCTTTAAGGAAATTGTGATTTAAAGATACTAATTCTAATTCAGAGATGCATTCTGTAGGGGTTTCTCTTTTTCTCCCAAAATTAATCTTGACTTGACTTGTCTGCTCATTTGCATGATAAAGTGAACTGCTCTTTTCATAGGCAAATGACAGACTGGGTTTTCTCAGCTCCAAAAAGGAAGAGCAGTTTGCTCTTTCTAGCTTAAAGGTATCCCTAGGTGACCAGGGTCTTGCGGGAGGGTCTGGAAGTTGACCTGCTGTGGCATGCAGCAGCCCTTTGGAAAAATCTCCAACAAAAATTAATTTTAAAAAAGGCCTTATCCAGGGAATGCATATAAAGATTGATCACCTGCTGTTTTGAGCCCTCTCAGAGGTCATAGACCCCTGGAGAGAGAAACTGAGACATATAATAGGGTCAAAATGACTCACTGGTGACCTAATGTGGAGTCCCGTACACAAACAGCACATATCAATGCACTACACAAAAACCCTAGGCCACAGCTCAGTTCCTTCTTTTAAGAAAAAAGAAGTAGGAAACAAATAATCTAAGAATGAGGAGAAAACAAAATGAATTACCGCCTTGTGAGGACTCTGCAGGTTTTATGGCACTTCTACTTGCCAGAGTTTATGTAAAATGGAAGTAATATGTTTTTTATGCACATTTACCTTAAGGAAAAACAACCCTAAGGATGACCTGCAAATTATAGAGTTCCCAAGTCCTCCTTGTCTCTATTTTCTTTTCCACTTGATTTAAAACTGCTATTTTTCTATTAAGATAAAAACCAGTGTTGGGATTTAACAGCTTCTGGGTTTTTTGTTTTGTTTTTGTTTGTTTGCAAGCTGATGAATTTGTGTTTATCTCATGGCTACAGTTCTGGAGTAAAAGTTATATATGTGTGTATACGTGTGTGTATATGTATAAGAGGCATTTATAATTTCTGTAATTTTATGTTCAATTGGCAATTAAGTCCATTTTAATTTTCCTCTAGCACACTAAACATTTTCTCTGTGTATCTTATGACGTAAATTTTGCGATTTGATTTTCACCTTAGTGGTATCCTTTAATATACCAATTTAAGGCTATTTAGCTGAAAACTGCCTAAGGTTTTAAAACAGTTTACCAAAAATGTAAAAGTCTAAGCTAGGGAAAACAGTATTTATGAATATATAAGATGTACTTCTGTAGCTGGGGGAGGGAGTGGGGGCATCTGGAAGACACTCCCAATTCCCTAATCTGAGCTCCTTGGCCTCTCTTACCCCAAAGAATGGGGAAAGGGGCCCCAGAGGTGCAGTGACCTTACCATTTGATTAAATATTGTGGACTCAAAGAGTTTTGCAGAAAAAGCAATTTGTTAGGCAGAGAGAGAGAGAGAAAGAGAGAGAGATAAAGTGAGAGAGAGAGGAAGAGAGAGAGAGAGGGTTCCTATGCTGTTGTTGGAGGGGATCCGGAGGGAATATCCATATAGGTAAGGAGCAGCAGAGTTTTAACCCTAGGATTTTTCCCTCCTCATTTGTGTTCTTGTCCAATGAGAGGAGTTCTTTCAAACTTCCTCTGGAGTGATTGATCTTTGACCCTGATGCCAGATTGAATGCTTGGTCCACAGCAGAGGCCCCTCCTCCCAGAGCTTTCCTCAGGCTTTTTGGACAAAGAATCCCGCCTGGATTCCTCTACCTAGCCCGTGAGGGAAACCTAGACAAAGAACTGTATGCTCCTGTACGTGGATGGAGGCGTGGTGCTGGGAAACTCTTGCCTTTGAAACCACGCCCCTTGTGGACCTGGGAAGAGTTTTTTTTTTTTTTCTTAATGCTGTCCCTCACTTCTGTTGGTATACCTAATATGTCTATGTATATACGTGTTTTGTACACAATGTTTTATTACTGAAAATATATAGAGAGTTCTAATTAATTAGTTGGCTTAAGAAAATAAAAGCACTTGAATGAAATACTTTATCAGGAAAAAAGAAAATACTAGTCAAATGCTTTTTTGAGTTTATGTAAAAAGTAAAATCTTTATGAAATAAGCTAGGTTTAAAATTACTGTTAAAGTAATATTAAAAAATGTCTTAAGAATTGCCAGCATACCTTTTTGTTTGCATTTTTTTTTTTTTTTTTTTTGAGATGGAGTCTTGCTTTGTTGCCAGGCTGCAGTGCAGTGGCACAATTTCAGCTCACTGCAACCTCCACCTCCTGGGTTCAGGTGATTCTCCTGCCTCACTCTCTGGAGTAGCTGTGACTACAGATGCCTGCCACCATGCTCAGCTAATTTTTGTATTTTTAGTAGAGACAGGGTTTCACCATGTTGGCCAGGATGGTCTCAGTCTCTTGACCTCGTGATTCACCCACCTTGGCCTCCCAAAGTTCTGGGATTATAGATGTGAGCCACTGTGCCCAGCCTTGCTTGCATTTTTTAATCATACTATCTTTGCCAAATACTATAAGGTGTTAAAATTGGATATATGGGTTAAAATACTACAAACCAGGCCCAAAATGGAATGATTTTTGTTTGTGCAATCCTTAATGAATGATACATTGATATTGGTTTAATAAAAATAACTACATCTTGATTTTAGTAAGATGACTGTAACTTCTAATTCTGTGGCTTTAGGTGGTCTAGTCCACAGGCAGTAAGGTTTGTTTTTGGAATGGACTGCTATCATTTTTGTTTCAAAGCTAATATATATACTGAGTTTCTTCCAAAGTTAGTTCAGCCTATACCCAGCCTATACCTTGTTCATTAACAAAGACAGCTTGAAGATTAGAAGCCAGATGGAGTTAGTTAGGTCAGATATTTTTTACTGTCTCAGTTATGATTTTGCAATGGCAGTTCCTTAAGTTCAAATAATGAATACCGCAGCTTTCATTAATAATTTAGATAAATAATTAAAATAATTTTAGGTAAATGTAATAGGATAAATACTTGTAAACAAACTCATCATAATTTAGAATCAAAAGCTATGTTACATTAAATAATAGATATTTCATTATTTGGGTATTTTCCAATATCTATATATTTGTAGAAATTTTTTTTTTTGTAAAAATAAGTGTGTCCCTCTATAAAAAGGTGAGCAGGGTTTTTTCCCCCTAATTTAAAGCTTATTTAAATGTTATAGATAACACAAGGTAAAAGGATTCAGGAGATAGAAGAGATGTTTGAAAAAGTTGTAAAAATAGAGGTTTTTTTATTTTTTAATTTTGATAAGAAGGCTTAAGGAGAAATAATTTTATATGAAAAAGAATCTTGTATGGTAAATTTAGTCCTAGAATAAAATTACTGGTTGTTTAAGAAAGAGAGATGTTTGGGACAAACCAGAAAGTCCCAGCATGCATGAACAGTCTGTAACTCACAAGAGGATTTATATAAAAAACAAAATATTTCATATAATCAAATTGTCTATGATTAAAGGGTAATTATAATGGTCTTTCTAGTGATTGGGTTTGATGTGAAAAAACACTTATACACAAAATAATTGGTTAGAACAATAAAATTTTCTTAAGTGATTTATTTACTCTTAATAAATTATGAGAAATTTTAATTTTTTTAACCCAAAGTTCACCTTTGTTCCACCTTGCCATTTTCAGTTTTCTCTCCTCTTTTAAAGGGTGAGAAATAGTAACACTCTCCAAATCGTCCCTGTGACAGTGAATCGCAATGCTTTGACTCCTGGGTCTAAAAAAGACATCAAATCCTGTTGAATCTTAAACACTGACAGCAATTGAAGCCTCATCATCCGGCCTGGTAGAAGATGTTGATCAAAATAAACTTTATTCCTGAGACACAAGGCCAGAAATTAAAGCTATTCAACTCCTCAAGTCCCAAGGACTATCATGAAAGGAGGTAGGTACGTGAGATTGTAAGGGCTTATTTTGAGAGATAAAATAAGTTTAGTTTCTCTATAAATCAATCATGAATGTCAAAGGCACACTGATGCAAGACCAGCATATGGCCCCTATGTCAGATTAAGAAGATTTCCCTAAAGCATTAACCAACTGTTTAATAAAGATTGTGAAAGGCTTATGGAAGTTATATCTTAAAGTCAAGATTAAAATTTTATAGATAGTTTATAAATTTTGAAAAACAAGTTTAATTGGCTTTATGCTTTTTTCCCGAGGGCTTATTGTTTGGAAAATTAAGTCTCCTCTCTCAAAGAATGATGGTTTTGCCTTTTAAAAAAATCCCCTTGAGTTATCACTTGTCAAATGATTGTCTTCTTTTAAAATGATCTGTGATATCAAGTGTTTTAAACCTTTGATATTTGACAAACTTTCCAAAAGTATAGACTATGTATTTTTGAGCTAATTAATCCTTTAAAATATTAGTTTCCCTAAAGTCCAAAAACGACATATTTTGGCTTATTTGGTATAAAAATTATACAGGAAATATTGTCAAATATGAAATGGTGTTTGGTTTCCTTTGGGATGTATTTGTATAAATATATTATTGGTATGTGTTCCAAAATTATGGGAAACTCCTATAATTCTCATATGACATAGCACTATCAGAAATAATCATAATTGTTGTGCTAAATTATTGTGTGCCACAGATATAACAAATTTCCTTATCAATAATGTCTTTCACTATGGCTACCCTAAAACTTTTTGTCATCCATGGACAACTGTTGTCTTATTTTGGTCCTCTTTAAAGGATGGTTTTATAATCAGCTATAAAACTATAACAGGTGCTCTTGAATACAGGTTTCTGATAATTTTGGGGATTGTGATATCAGAATAGAATAGAAACTTCCAGGACTCATGGAGAACTGAAATGTTCATGAATATCAAGCAGAATGAAATTAACTACATGGATTGAACTAATAGAAGACTGAAGCAGTGTTTTTGACTTTTTATTTGAAATGTTGATGATCCTTGGTTTTGTTTTTTTCAGAGTCAAAGTAACTTTTATTTGGAGCTATTGATAGGTTTTAACCATTTAGTATACTCTTACGAACCAAAGTTAGAAAATATTTCTTTCTCTCTACTTGACTTCTGCAAAATTTGGAAACTATTTGTGAAAAGTCTTAACTATGGCAATACAGTTATTTGCATAAGTGCAATAAAAACCTGCTTTTATTTATAACGACCATAATTGGAAAGACTGGTTATTTTACCAAGGCTTTGACTGAAATGGTGCATTCTCCTTTAAGGAACTGAACTTGACTTATGGAGAAAATAAAAGCCCCTTGGGAAAACTGACCTCATACCTTTGTTTACACAGTTCCTGTACAGGTACAATGACCTGTGGTAAATAAAGAATGTCACTTTCTGACAGGCCCAGGATCCCACAGTTTATCTTAGAACCTCAGGAGTAGTGAAATTCACCCAAGTCATAGGTATTTGGCAGTACAAATCCATGGCTGGGCTTGGATTTAAAAAAATCTTACCTGAGATTTTTCTATATAACAAAGTTCTATCAAAGCCAATTTAAAAGCCTATATAAAAATAATTATTATTGTTATGCTGTATGCAAATAATCAAGCCTAGTATAATACAGCAAATCAGTACTACCATGATTTTACTTTAATAAAAATGAGAACCTGGAAAGAGAAAAAATATGCTTCGAAAGCTATAGCACACCTAGTTTTAGATTCTAAGCTTGCCTAATATTTTTCAATTTTTATTACTTTCTACAGTTTGGACAAAATTTTAACTATTCTTGGCTACAAGTCTTCAAGACAATGTTTTCAATTATTACCTTCTTCCCAGCCCCTCATTTTTCCTATTTTGGAATCACTGAAAACAAAGCTATTTTTTCTTAAAGCCCTGCAAACTGAAGCTGGACAACTTAAAATTCAGAAGAAAATAACAGTAATCTATTTACATATATAAACCAGTTTTATACGTTCCTACTGATGTATGCACTTCAGAGTAATGTGGCCTATATTGATTTTCCAGGATTGTTCTTTTTTTTGTGATTGCTTTCCCCCCTACCTCCAACTTTATTTTTTCTTCTTCATAGGACATGAGACTTCCCAACCTGCTAAAAAAGGAACTTTCCTAATAACTTGAAACCTAACTGTCTAGGAATAACCACACTAGCCATGAGAGATCAGATGAAATCTGAGTCCAGAGATTCTTTTCTTCTAAAATGCTTTCTTCAAAAGGGTTTTGAAAAGAAAAGGGGGGAAATGTGAAAGGAAAATAAATCTTGGGGCCCCCAAGTAACTAAGCCAAAGGGAAAAGCCAAGCTGGAAACAGCTTAGGGCAAACCTACCTCTCATTCTATTGAAAGAAAGTCACCTCTCTGCTCACGGAGATAAATGCATATCTGATTGCCACCTTTGAAAAGGTTAATCAGAAACTTAAAAAAAAAAAAAATGCAACAACCTTTTTCTTATCTACCTGTGAGCTGAAAACCTCCTCTCTGAGATTCCCGTCTTTGCTTCGAGTTATCCCAGCTTTCTGGACCAAACTAATGTTCATCTTACATATGTTGATTGATGTTTCATGTCTCCCTATAACGTACAAAACCAAACTGTGCTCTGACTGCCTTGGGCCAATGTTGTCAGGACCACCTGAGACTGTGTCATGGATACACATCTTCAACCTTGACAAAATAAACTTTCTAAATTAACTGAGACCTGTCTCAGATCTTTGGGGTTTACACTTTAAAATAGATAAAATAAAATACACAGATTTATAAAGAAACCAAATTATGTAGGACTATAGTTATGGAAATATTTTTAAAAACATATTAGTGATATGATTTTGATATAAGAATATGTATTATTTGTGTTATCCCATTAATCAACAAGATATACTAACATCAATTTGGAGTAATGATAAATATAAATGATATTTCAGGATCTTTCATGCAACAAGAGTAATATGATATAAAAATACTCATGATTTCTATGGGTAACAAAGACATGGGACAACTAATTTTGCTGTGATTTGTTGTTTACATCCATAATAGAGGAGAATACTAATGTTCAGGTTAGTGAAGAAATACAATTTTTTACAATCGCATTTGCATATTCCTGAATTTCCCCAGATTAAGAACTCCTCTTAAGAAGTTTACACAGTTTGCTCCCAGAAGACTGATTCAACCATATCTTTTCTGCCGACACCAGTACTCTTCCCAAGGGAAAAGAGATCAATTAGTCTTAATGTAATGCTTTAATGGCTTAATCTGTAGAAAAATGAGAAAGGGCCTGTGACATAACTATTGTGATACAATGTCTCTGACTTTCTATATAGTATCAGTTTGATATCCTTGAAGATATGAACAATATACTAGGCAAGAAACTTGGCATTATACATGTGAGGTAATTAAATTCTCAATCAACCTGACTTCCTTCTTTCCTGCAAACAAATTGCGCCTGAGAATGCAAACACCCAGGAGTTGTCATAAAATTCTCTATTGAATTTGCAGAATAAATATTCTAATTACAGGCAATTCATATATGAAGAAATTTTTTGTTTAAGTAAAACAAAGAAATACAATATTTGCATTTTTCTAACATAAGCTCTAGTAAAATATATCAAATTTTTTTTAATATCCAGAGAATGTTTTCAATGAACAGTTAGTAATATTCCACTAAGCTCCCAAATCAGCCATCTTAAATTCTATAACCAGAAACCTTAGTACATAGGAAAACCAGCACATGACACAAGACTTACTATAGTGCCTTTATGACTTACATGTATGTTTATTGAACTTTATGAAATTTTGTTCACATTATCTTTAGGGAAGATGTACATGAATTTCAACTAACTTATCCTACTTAGTAGAATCCTGGTGGAATACAGCAGAGGGATTACTGGCCTTCGTCATGAACTGGTGACAAGGGATTAATGCCGAGAACACATATGAAGCTCAAACAAGTCTACAGTAAGTCATGTAATAATCTGATCAAAATGGGCAAAGATTTGAATAGAATTTTTCTCAAAAGAAGACATATAAATGGCAAAGAGGCATATTAAAATGAAATGCAAATCAACAGTACCATGAAATATCATCTCACCTCTGTTAAAATGGATTACATCCAAAAGACGGGCAATAACAAATGCTGGCCAGGATGTGGAGAAAAGGGAACACTTGTACGCTGTTCTTGGGAATGTAAAGTATCACAGCCATTATGGAGAACAGTTTGGAGGCTCCCAAAAAACTAAAAATAGAGCTACCATGTTATTCACCTATCCCACTGCTTGGTACATACCTAAAATAAGAAAATTAATATATCGAAGAGATGTCTGCACTGCCTTGTTTGTTGCAACACTGTTAGCTAAAAATTGGAAGCAACTAAAATGTCCATCAACAGACAAATACATTTTAAAAATGCAGTACTGACGCAAAAATGAGTAGTATTCAACCATAAAGAAAAAAATCTGTCTTTTGCGACAATGTAAACAGAACTGGAGGTCATTATGCTAAATGAAATAAGCCAGGCGCAGAAAGACAAACTTTGTAAGTTTTCACTTATTTGTACAATCTGAAAATCAAAATAATTGAACTCAGAGAGAGTAGAAGGATGGTTACCAGAGGATGGATAGCATAGTAGGGATTGGAGGCGTGTCGGGGGGAGATTGTTAATTGGTACAAAAAGTAGTTAGAAAGAATAAATAAGACCTATTATTTGATAGCACAATAGAGTGACTGTAGACAATAATACAATAATAATTCAGTTGTACATTTTAAAGTAACTAAAAGAGTATAATTTGTATTTGTAACACAGAGGATGAATGCTTGAGGGGATGGATATCCCATTCTCCATAGTGTGATTACAATGCACTGCATGCCTGTATCAAAATATCTCATCTACCCCATAAATATATACACCAACAATACCCACAACAATTCAAGATTAAAAAAGAATATACTGAAACAACTGATAAAAGTTCCATCACTTGTATACATTTGTCTCAACGTTACATGCAGTAGTCCTTGATTTAGTTCACCTGAAGTGATATTTTGGTAATCATTAGTTAAACATTTAGTCATTTTCTTAAGTTGTGATTTCAACAACTACTTTAAATATTGTAAAGGAGAGATCCCTGAAGCCATATAAGTCACTATGTTGGTACTCAATCAAGGGCGACTACTCCCTTGAGCCAATTATATTTACCATTTCCAGAATATTTCAGATTATCCACCAATAGATTCCCTTGGAGTGTTTTATTTATTTTTCTTTGTGTGCTTACAGTCAGTCACTGTCATGGAGATAACCAGAGCTTTCGTTTGTTTCAAAAAGTTGAAAGAGCTTAACTAATTAATTACACCTGGTAGACGTAGATGCACTATGCCTGACAGATGTGACTACTCATATGACGTCTAGGCAGAGTGTAGGACTGCTTTAAGTTGAGCTAAGGTTGTTTATGCTGATAAATTGGAAAAAAATCCATTAGGCCTGCTTGAATTGTAAAGAAGCACAACAGTGTAGGAGATGGAAGTTGTGAGCAAGATGGTGTGAGTTTGCACATGTCATATAAAACTGCCCTTAAAGGCAGTTTAGGGAATAGAAGTGGTTTCCTTGTAGAGGCTTGAATAACACAGGACAGAAAAGTGCTATTCCCTTGATGTTATTTAATAACATATTAATATTTAATATTTGAGGCTGATATTTAGTGTCATTCATCAGCTTCAAAAGGAATCTATGAAGGACACCACATAAATCAATATAAGATTTGGAGCAGAATTAAATAAAAGAGAGGTTAAATAAAGGACATGGGGAGATAAAAGGGAGAAGAAAAGGGTCAATGGTGGTATTTTTGTTTTGCTTTCTGCACACATTAAATGAGAAAAAGTCTATTGAAGGAGCAGTGGTAGAGTAAGTTTAGGCATGGCATTGTGAAGTCTTTGCAGTAAAGTTATATTTTACACATGATTAAAAGTAGATACACAAAGAGATAGTATATGTTGGGAATCTAATTTCTAAATAAGTGTATTGTGTTTATTACATATAGGCTGAATTGTGCTGATTTCCTATATAATTGGTTTTAAGAGTTTTATTTGTTAACATTTTGATTCTTAGAGTAAGTAACTAACCTGATTGTCAACTCATGTAGAGAAATGAGATTGACACTTGAAAATGTGTCAATCGAAAGATAACCCACAACATTTGAAAATCATAGCTGGTGGTTCTACTAGGTGGGTCTAAGATACATTTTATTCAGAAATGTGGTCATCCCATAAACCTATAAATGAGAAAGGAAGTTTGGATTGAACAATACAGTTATTTACAAAGAATGTTCCAAAAGTAGGATTGTGTTAAATTGTCAGATATTTCTCATATAGGGACTATATTAGTCAGGTTTTTCTATTTCTCCAGAGAAACAGAAACAATAGAATAGAATATATACATAGATACATACATACATACATGAGGAGATTTATTGTGAGAATTGGCTCATGTGGTTATGGAAGCCAAGAATTTCCTATATGCAATCTTCAAGCTAGAGAATCAGAAAAGCCAATGGTATAATTTAGTCTGAGTCCAAAGGCATGAGAACCAGGGGAGAAGATGATGTAACGTTCAGTCCAAGACCAAAGGCTTGAGAACCAAGAAGAGGCAGCACTAATATAAGTCCCAGAATCTGAAGGTCCAAGAACCAACAGTTTCAATGTCCAAGGACAGCAGAAGATAGCTATTCCAGCTCAAGGAGAGTGAGAGTGAAATCACTCTTCTTCCATCTTTTTATTCTATTTGAGCCTCATTGAATTGGATGATGCCCATTCAAATTGGTAAGGGTGTATTATCTTTATTCAGTCTACTCATTCAAATGCCAGTTCCTTCTGGAAACAGCTTCACAAACATACACAAAAATAATGTTTTACTAGGTATTTGCATGTTCATTAACACAGTCAAGTTGATGCATACAATTAACCAAAGAGGAACAAAGATATATTTATTTGACAATAGGAATGGTGCATATGTGCTGTGAGGTAATTTAAGAATTAATTAAAACGCAGAATGTCATCTTGAACCACTTTTATTTAAGGACTACTATCTGAAAGAATATGGTTTGTACAATTTATTATAAGCAATATTTATGAATTTGCCTAATATAAGGTCATATAACATAAATAATTCTATAACAACTGAGCCAATGCTGAAAACCAAAGAAGAAAGAGAATTTGACATAACCAAGCTAGCAACATTTGACTAAAGGAATGTGTGAAAAAGTTATTGAGTCTGTAAAATAATACAGAAAACAGCATAAGAGAGTTTTAGCAAGACATGCTTTAAGCAGGGATGAAGGGGAAATAAAAGACTAACAATTAATCAATTAATTAGTTAATTAATAAAGCATATGTTATGAGAAAAAAAGAAATGATCCAGAACTTATACCTAAGGAAGAACAAAGAAAAAATATAAAATAATTATTGCAAGGCAAAGGAGATGAGCTGCCATTGCTTTGAAAAAAATATTATTGTTACTATTATTATTTTTTATTCTTGATTTCTGCCTTTTAAAAAATTTATTTATTTAACTTTAGGTGCATAGTATATCTGGCATTTCTCCCATGTTATCCCTCCCCATCCTCCCTTCCCTCCCCACCCCCCGCTGTCTCTCCCCTACCCCTCTACCAACTGCCCTTAGTGTGTGATGCTCCTCTCCCTGAGTCCACGTGTTCTCATTGTTCAACACGCACCTATGAGTGAGAACATGTGGTGTTTGGCGTACTGTTCTTGTGTCAGTTTGCTGAGAATGATGGTTTCCAGATTCATCCATGTCCCTACAAAGGACATGAACTCATCATTTTTTATGGCTGCATAGTATTCCATGGTATATATGTACCACATTTTCTTGGTCCAGTCTATCATTGATGGGCATTTGGGTTGGTTCCAGGTCTTTGCTATTGTACGCAGGGCTGCAATGAACATACATGTGCATGTGTCTTTATAGTAGAATGATTTATAGTTCTTTGGGTATATGCCCAGTAATGGGATTGCTGGGTCAAATGGAATTTCTATTTCTAGATCCTTGAGAAATCGCCACACTGTCTTCCACAGTGGTTGAACTAATTTACACTCCCACCAACAGTGTAAGAGTGTTCCTATTTCTCCACATCCTCTGCAGCATCTGTTGTCTCCAGATTTTTTAATGATCGCCATTCTAAAAAAATATTATTTTTAAGTTCCAAGGAAAGTAACAAGTTAAAAAGAAAAATGCATAAGACATTAAAGAGCAAAAAAACAAAACTAACTTCAGCTTTGTCTTGAAACTTTCTGAGAAGGTCATCAAGTAGCAAAATCTTAGAGAAAGAGGAGTAGCATTGAACCAAGTATAAATAGATAAAAGAAGAACAAGACACAAAACAAAATTGAATGGATGTTCTTACAGATTAGTTGGCATCAAACATGTAAAGAATCTTTATGTAGTCAATAAAATTGATGTTATTCCAAAGACTGCAAAAGCAATTGCTACAGAATTATAAAATGACAAATGGGACCTAACTGAAGGTATTTAGAGCTTCTACACAGCAAAAGAAACTCTCAATGGAGTAAATAGACAACCTACAGAATAAGAAAAAATATTTGCAAACTATGCATCCAACAAAGGTCTAATATCCAGAATCTATTAGTAACTTAAACAAATCAACAAGCAAAAATCAAACAATCCTATTTAAAAAAAACTGGCAAAACATTTGAACAGACACTTCTGAAAAGAGGACATACATGTGGCCAAAAAGCATTTGAAAAAATGCTCAACATCACTAATTATTATTAAAACCACAATAATTTACAATCTCACACCAGTCAGAATGGTTATGACTACAAAGTAAAAAAAAAAAAAAAAAAAAAAAATAGATGCTGGTGAGATTGTGGAGAAAAGTGAACCCTTATACACTGCTGATGAGAATGTAAATTATTCAGCCACTGTGGAAACAAGCCTGAAGATTTCTCAATGAACTTAACACATAACTACCATTCAATGCAGCAATCCGATTCCTGAATATATACCCAAAGGGATGGAAATCACTCTATCATAAATAACCATGCACACATATGTTCATTGCAGCACTATTCACAATAGCAAAGCCATGGAGTTAACCTAAATACCCATCAACAGTGGCATGGATAAAAAAAAAAGTGTGGTACATATATACAATGCAATACTATGTAGCTATAAGAAAAAATAAAATTATGTCCTTTGCATCAACATGAAGGGAGTTGGAGGGAATTGTTCTAGTCGAATTAACACAGGACCGCAATACCTAATACCACGTATTTTGACTTATAAGTAGGAGCTACATATTGAGTACATATGGACACAAAGAAGGAAACAATAGACACCAGGGCCTACTTGAGCGTGGAGGATAGAAGAAAGATGAGGGTCAAAAGACTACCTATTGAGTGCTGTCCTCATTCCCTGAGTAGTGAAATAATCTGTACATTAAACCCTTGCAACATGCAGTTTACGCATGTAATATACCTGCACATGCACCCTCTGAACTCAAAAGTTGGAGAGAAAAACAAAATTAAAAAATAAATAAAAGTGAGCTTATACGAAAAGAAAATATATAGAGAGTAAAAGTGGAGGCAAATCTGTGTGACCTGTAGGATATTTCTAAAAAATATAAAGTTGATTCTTATTATTCACTGTAGTTTTGTTCTGTAAAGTTGCTGTGAACATTTAATTAGTAAATACAGAACCATTTCTCCTAGGGGAAATAAGTGGGTTTCTTTGAGCCTTAACAAGTCAATATATAGCATTGTTTTGTGTGTGTTTCTGTTTAAAGACAGTTTATTTAATATATATTGTTGATGTATTAACATTAAGCTCATGGCCAGCAGTGCTATGACTCATGCCTAAATGAAACTTTTGTAACACAGGTATTTTCTCCATAAGGTGAAAATACACATCATAGCTTTCTTGCACTTAGGAACTGTAAATGTCACTTTCTCACTGTGCTTGGGGACCATTTTACTCAGTGAAATCACTTATAGAAAGCACAAAATTGAAAAAAATATGGCATTAAATCGACTGTGAAAGTCTGCTTGTTTACAGTAGGAAAGCTGAAACAACAAGGTAGTGTCTCATTATTTGACCTCAGCTTAGAATGTGTACATTAAGTGACAAAATTTTTTCACTGCTCTGTGCATGTCCTTCAATAACAGTAAAAATGCTATATTGGGTATTACAAAAAAGTTTCAGTTATGAGACAAAATGGCAAATATGGACCCTACAAATAATTAAGGCTGTATCTCTATGTTTCCATATCTTCATCTCTATGTTCCTATTTTTGTGTCATCTCTCTCATTTTTGAGAGAGAATGGAGAGGAGAAAGAGAGAGAGACTGCAAAAATGTATTTAAAAAGACTAACATTATTTTTCTTGGAGAAAAGCTTATGAGTAGTTTCCATTTTCTTTTTCTTTCCTACAACTTCTAGCTGTTCTAGATTGAATGTGTATTCCTTTTTCTTTTTGGTAGAAACCAGTTAGAATGGCGATCTTTAAAAAATCTGGAGACAACAGATGCTGGAGAGGATGTGGAGAAATAGGAACACTTTTACACTGTTGGTGGGAGTGTAAATTAGTTCAACCATTGTGGAAGACAGTGTTGCC
>PVKV010011994.1:18941-55795 GCA_004027835.1 Alouatta palliata
CCCATTACTGGGTATATATCCAAAGGATTATAAATCGTTCTACTATAAGGACACATGCACACGAATGTTCATTGCAGCACAGTTTACAATAGCAAAGACCTGGAACCAACCCAAATGCCCATCGATGATAGACTGGACAGGGAAAATGTGGCACATATACACCATGGAATATTATGCAGCCATCAAAAATGATGAGTTCATGTCCTTTGTAGGGACATGGATGAACCTGGAAACCATCATTCTCAGCAAAGTGACACAAGAACAGAAAATCAAACATCGCATATTCTCACTAGTAGGCAGGTGTTGAACAATGAGAACACATGGACACAGGGAGGGGAGCATCACACACTGGGGTCTGTTGGGGGAAACAGGGAAGGGACAGTAGGGGGTGGGGAGTTGGGGAGAGATAGCATGGGGAGAAATGCCAGATATAGGTGATGCGGAGGAAGGCAGCAAATCACACTGCCATGTGTGTACCTATGCAACAATTTTGCATGTTCTTCACATGTACCCCAAAACCTAAAATGCAATAAAAAAAAGAGTCTTGCTATGCTGTCCAGGGTAGTCTCAAACTCCTGGCCTTGGGCAATCTTCCAGTCTTTGCTTGTCAAAGTGCCAGGATTACAGGCATAAGCAACCATTACTGGCCTTGTATTGCTTTTATAACAAGTATTCTGAGAAGATATTTTATTTTGTAAATAAAAACATTATTAATTTTATAAGTAAAACAATACTAAAAGAAAGCAATGAAGCTATAACTGAATTCAGATGGATAGAAGAATGGTTAATTGAAATTAGAAACAAATAATGCACATAAGATTAGATACAGATAGGCACAGCCATAGTTTATGAGACTCTAGAGGGGAAACTAAAAAAAAAGAAGAAGTAAAGAAAATAAGAATTTAGATTCATCACATTTGTGAAAAGAATTGGTTGTTAATAGCTATGTATGCAGTGTTGGTTGTCATTTGAAAAACTGAAATGACAAAAAGTAAACTTATTTACAGGATTACAGAAATGTTTATTATGATGCTACCTGGGAATGAGAATATTGCCATTTATGCTGGTGAACTTTGTGATATAAATTTGTGTTGTTGTTGTTTCTCTTCCTTTGGTAGTGCTAATGTGGTTTTCTGTAACAGTATGAATGGGTTTAGTCCAGATAAGAAGTTCAAGCAATAAAGCATGATTTTATTCAAAGATTCTTTAATATTTTATTATTTTTATTTAATACTTTAATATTTAATATTTTATTAGCTACACTAATCAAAACAGCATAATAAGTAAGTATCAGAGTAAGTATAGGTGCATAAAACAATGGAATGGAGTCTTACAGGTGTCACCATTATGACTTCACCAGAGAGAGAAAAACCTTTGAGATAGTCAAAGTTCTGGTATACTTGACCTGGTTATAATCCATACTTCAACAGAGCTATAATTTGGATAGGCCATTTAGTTTTTAATTATCAAAAATATTCAATTTATAATACAGAACTTTTTTATTCATTAAAATTGCTATTTTAATTTTATGATGATTTGATTTATAATTAATAACAAACTGAGTTTATGACTAATTTAGTGGTATTATTGAATATAATTGAGCATTTTCATTATAAGATCATAACTAGTTCCTCTGATTGACATTTTCCATTATAATTACTAAAATAACATTTAACCATTCCTTCTGTATCCTCTGCTAAGAGCTAAGGTCAATGTTCTCCAACTTTTATTTATCGCAGATGAAACATGACACATATCCACATTATTAATGTCAGACTGAATCACTGGAAAACATTACACTTGATTTCCCCCTGAAGAGTACCCAGAAGAGCCAGTGTTCAAAGTCATACCTATGATTAATGTACTTAACATTTTAATTTATCACATGGGCTGAATACTTGGTATTACCGATGTGACTTCGGGAAATAAAAATAACCTCTTTAAAAGTGAAAATTTCAATTAATTAAACATGAATATTGTCTACAACAAACCAAACCTCTTACTAAAATACGTTTTTTATTGCAGTATATATGTAATCAAGCTCACTCGGTATTTATTAGCTGAAGGATGTCAGCAAATAATTTAACCAGTCTGATGCTCAATTTTCTCAATTGTAAAATTGTGATGTTAATCTTAATTATAGTATGTAATTGTTGAGAATCATGTATTTGGAAACAATGCAAAACATCTTTAATTAATAATCAATCAAATAAAAACAAGAACACAAATATAAGTCTTTAGGAAATCTTAAATGGGTAAAAAAATGTAAGAAAAAGTGACCCCAAGGTGCGGTGTCATCAAGATAATCTACTGAGACATGAAAAAATGAGAACTTATCTTTATGCAAACAATAAGGAACTAAATAGTCTTTACTAATAATATCTTCTATACTAATTAATATTAATATTCTCACTGGTTCTGTCAGATGGTAATATGTAGCACCTGATTCTCTCAGCACACTGAGGGCAGAATTATAGCTCCATGAGACAGAGGAGATCACAAAGACATTGTTCCCCTATATCGTATTGTAAAATCAGTCAAATTAATTTGGCTTTTTGATTGGAGTAACCAGTTATAATATCTTGTTTTAATTAAAGAAACTCTTACAAAACAAAAAAGTATATTTAGATGGTTGCTACAATGTAACCATGTATTGAAGATACTATATATAAAATAACAGGAAAATAGCAAGGGAATAGCAGAGCTGAAATATGTACTACTATTATGTTTAGTAAGTCATGTAACAGAGAAAAATAATTATTTAATTGGATTTGTTATGTTCAATGATATTGTTGTCACTAAATATGTTATTATTGTAAGAGGCATACCTCAGAGATAGTCCAGGTTGGTTTCCAGATGACCGTAATAAAGTTAATATCACAATAAAGTGAGTCACACATTTTTTTTTGTTTCCTAGTGCATAAAAATGTTTTGTTTACACTATGCTGTAGTCTATTAAGTCTGAGACAGCATTGTCCAAATAAATGATGTACATACCTTAATTTAAAAACACTTTATTGGTAAAATATGCTAATGATAATTTGAGCCTTCAGCAAATCATAATCCTTTTGCTGGTGAAGAGTCTTGCTGTGATGTTGATGGCTGCTGACTAATCAGGGTAGTGGTCCTTGAAGATTGAGGTGGCTGTGGCAATTTCTTAAAATAAGACAACAATGAAGTTTGCAGCATTGATTAACTCTTTCATGGGTGATTTCTCTGTAGTAGGTGATGTCTTTTTACCTGCGATAGTTTCTTTTACAGTTGGAGTCAGTCCTCTCAAACCCTGCCATTGCTTTATCAACTAAGCTTATGTAATATTAAAAACCCTGTGTTGTTATTTCAACTATGTTGACAGCATCTTCATAAAGAATAGATTCCCTCTCAAGAAACCACTTTCTTTGTTCATCCATAGGAAGCAACTACTCATCCAGTCAGGTATTTCACAAGATTTCTGTAATTTAGTTATAGCTTCAGGCTCCATTATTATAGTTATCTTAGTATTTGCACGACATCTGCAGTTACTTTTCTCACTGAAGGCCTGAACGCATCAAAGTCAGCCATGAGGGATAGAATAAACTTTTTTCAAATTCTTCTCAGTCTTCATATTTCAGCCTTCTCTGATGAATCACAAATGTTCTAGCACCTAGAATGATGAATTCAGAGGAATCACTATCAATGCCAGCTATTGCCTTACAAAATGCACATCTTGAATAATAAAACTTGCATGTCAAACTTATACTTTGATCCATGGGTTGCAGAATGGATGTTGTATTAGTAGGCATAAAAACAAGTTTAATCTACTGTACGCTTCCATCAGAGTCCTTGGGTAACCAGATGAATTTCAGTGTGCAGTAATATTCTGAAAGGAATCATTTTTTAGCAGTTCGTACATACAGTGGGCTGAAATTATTCAAGAAACCATGCTGTACACAGTTGGGTGGCCATCTAGACCTTGTTGTTCCATTTACAGAGCATAGGCAGAGTCGATTTAGCATAATTCTTAAAGGCTCTAGGATTTTCATAATGGTCAATGAGCTTCAACTTAAGCTCATTAAGCTCACCTCAACCTCAGTGAGGTTGTCAGGGTCTAACAGGCAGACCCTGATCCCATGACAGATGAATAAATTCACTCAGACACAGAATACAGTGAGAGAGCTGGTTAGGGGTGTCTGTGGCTACTCACAGACACTCGAGGAGAGTGCTGTAAAGACTTAGCAGCTGCTGGCCTTGACTTTTTGGACTAGTCAGCTTTTATTCAGCGCACATTAAATGACAAAAGCTTTGAGTCAACACTACTAGATGATAAAGATTAAAGGCTATGTTTTGAGGCCTAAAGAAAACACTATTTGTGGGTTACTGTTTGTGGAAGATAAATCTGGTCACCTCCCCCTGACAAAGCCATCTGGTCTGTGAAAGATTAAAGGTTAGTTTTAGGACCACATGAGTAAACAAGCTATTTAAATAAATTCCTTTACATTCTTTTTTATTTGCTTTTCTTTATCAACTAAAGTTACAGGGGATTAGGCTGCCTTCAGCTGTAATTTTATCTTGAGGCTTTTACAAAATCTTCCAGCCTTCCAAGAAGGTCTGTGACTATTTTCCACAACTTTCTCTAATATTTTTTCCCACCACCCTGACTGAACTACCACGTGAGGTTTCAACAGAAAGTCATCAGCTGCATCAGTCCCTAATAGGAGACATAGCCTGTTCGTTGAAGTTTTGAAGCCAGTCATTCACTTCTCCTCTCTAGCTATGAAAGACCTAGAAGGCATCTTATTCCAATAGATGGTATTTTGTCTCTGTTGAAAAATCTGGTTTTGCTTTGTTTGGGCCTTTTCTGTATCTTTCTTCCTATCAGTGAAAAAGTTGTTTCCCTCTTTTATTATTTATGTGTTTACTGGAATAGCACTTTTAATTTCCTTCAATGACTTCTCCTTTGCATTCTCAACTTGGCTGTTTGGTAAATGAGGCCTAGATCTCAGCCCATCTTAACTTTGGACATGCCTTCCTCGCTCAGCTTAATTATTTCTGGCTTTTTATTTAAAGTGAAGTATTTGTGAATCTTCCTTTTACTTTAATACTTAGAGGCCATTGTAGGATTATTAATTGGCCTAGTTAATAATAATATTAATTAATAACAATATTTTTGTGTATCAGGAAACAGGGATGCCTGAGAAAGAGAGACATGAGGGAAATTTCAGTCAATGAAGCAGTCAGAACACGTATATTTGTCAATTAAGTTTGCCATTTTATATGGGTGTCGTTCATGGCACCTCAAAATAATTTAATTAGTAACATGAAAGATCATTAATCACAGATCACCATAACATATATAGTGATAATGAAAATGTTTGAAATATTATGAGAATCACCAATATGTGACCCAGAGACAGAAAGTGAGCACATGCTACTGGGAAAATGACACCAGTAGACTTGTTGAGTACATGGTTGCCACAAACCTTTTATTTGTAGAAACCACAAGATCTATGAAGAGTAATAAAGCAAAGTGTAATAAGACCAGGTATGCCCGTATATGTATGCTGCAGTCACTATATGTTATTGCTACTGTTTTTGCTAATTGTATTGCTGTATGTTGCTAATATTTTTAATATCAGAAAAAACATTGTGTCATTGATTTTTTTCATAGTTTTTTCTATCTTTTAAATATAATACATAGTAGAGTATATTATGAGTATGAGCTAGTTATATATACATACAGACATATGTAAGACTACTTGCTAAATTTGAAAATAATATAATGTTACGAAGTTTGATGAATATTACCTTGAAGGACAATGATTTATTTAATTGGGTTATTTCTACACAAGGTAATTTAAATCTCATACACAAATTAATTTAAAAATAAATAAACTGATCATTTTAAAATGGTATTTTAATGAATGTAAACTGTGATGTTGGAACACACCCTGAAATTCTCTTAAAAGCAGTACATTCAAACTTCCAGTTTCTGGTGTTGCATGTAAGGATCTCAGGAGTTATCACTCCAACTAAAAATAAAAAGCTGAACAGAGTGGAAGATCAGCAATTAAGTACATATTGAACTCAACAGTACCATTAATCAACCAAATATAATTAGCAACTATAGTGTACTTCATCCAATAGCAGCAAAATACACATTCTTCTCAAGCTCATATGTAAAATTCACCAGTAGTGATCACATTTTGGCATATAATATATGCCTTAATGAATCAGAAGTAATAGAAATTATACAAAGTATGTTCTCAGACCACAATAGAATTAAACTAGATATTAATTGCAGAAAGATAACTGGAAAACTCCAAAATACGTACAGATGAAACAAGACAATATTGGTCACAGAACAAATCTCAACATAATTTAAAATATTTTGTACCAAATGAAAATAAAAATACAACTCATGAGAAATGTGGAATGTACCAAAGTGGTTTTGCATTGGAAAATTTTAGCATTTAATCCATATGTTAGAAAAGAAGAAAGATCTAAAATGAAATACCTAAGTTTCCAACTTAGGAAACTAGAAAAATATGACAAATTAAATTCAAAGCAAGAAGAATAAAAGAAAATTAGAATTAGAGAAGAAATATAATTAAAAACAGAAAATCAACAGAGAAAAATTAATAAAACAAAAACGTGGTTTTTGAAAAAGTTAACAGAATTGATAAGTCTTGACCCAGTCTAACTAAAATAAAGGACACAAATTATTACTATCAGAACCAAAAGAGGGAACATCACTGCAATCCTATGTATTAAAAGTATAATAACTCTATGTCTATATATAACCTATAAGAAAGAGATAAATTCCATGAAAGATAATATGCCTAAACTCATACAAGAAAAAACAGAAAATCTGAAACAAACAACTCAATTTAAAAGTGTGTTTTTATCCATTAAAATGTTGAATCAGTAATTACTGACTTAACAAAACAGAAAGCAGCAGGCCCAGATGAATACACTGGTGAATTTTACTGAACATCTAAGGAAGAAATTGTAACAATTCTCTAGAGTTGATTTCAGAAAAAGGAAGAGAGTTAATACTTCTTAACTGAGTCTATCAGGACAGCATTTTCTTAATACCAAAACCAGGCAAAGAGATAACAAGAAACAAAAACTGCAGAGCAGTGTCTTTTACAAATCAAATCTGACAATGCATATAAAGAATTATATGACATAAACAAGTA
This sequence comes from Alouatta palliata, assembly GCA_004027835.1. NCBI lineage: Eukaryota > Metazoa > Chordata > Mammalia > Primates > Atelidae > Alouatta > Alouatta palliata. Next base: position 26,120 of record PVKV010011994.1, read on the forward strand.
TGATTTATTCCAGGTATGTGAAGTTGGTTCAACATTTTAAAATCAATTAATAAAATATATTACATCCACAAGATAATTTTTTAAGTTAAAAAATATTGAAAACTGTTTAAAAATTTACTACAGATGCAGAAAAAAATGTTTGGCTAAAGTGAAAAGACTATTTTTGCTTCATAAATGCTAACAATTCTCAGTAAAGAAAAAATAGTGGGGAACATCCCACAAACTGATAAAGAATATATATAAAAAAAAATCTCTATAGCTAGCACTATACTTAATGGTGAGAAACTCAAAACTTTTTCAGTAAGATCAGAAACAAGGAAAGGATGTCCTCTCTTACCACTCCTTTTTAGCATTATACTGGAAGTACTAGTGAATGTAAGGACAGTAAAATAAAATAAGATATTTAAAAATATAGAAGGAATTCCTTGTTCACAGATTACATGAACATCTATGTTGAACACCTGAAAAGTTTAACAAAAAGAAACAATTATAGTAAACAATATAACTAATAAACAACTATAGTAACGTTACAAGATCTAAGGTTAATATACAAAAGTAAATCAGTTTTGTATATACCAGTAATGAACAAGTAGAATTTACAATGGAACACACAGCATCATTTATATTAGTACACAAAAAACTAAAATACTTAGGAAAAATCTAATAAAATATGGACAAAATTTATATAATGAAAACTACAAAACTCTTTTGAATTGAATTAAAGAAGAACTAAATAAAAAGAGAAGTAGTCTGTAATATTGCTTGGCTCTGTATCTCTGCATAAATCTCAACTAAAATTGTAATCCCCAGGCATTAAGGGAGGGATATGGGCTCAGGTGATTTGATCATAGGGGTGGTTTTCACCATGCTGTTCTTATGATAGTGAGTTCTCATGAAATCTGATGGTTTTTTGTGTTTGATAGTTCCTCCTAAGCGCGCGCTCTCTCTCTCTCTCTCTTGCCTGCCACCATGTAAGATGTGATTGTTTCCTTTTCTACCATGAGTATAAGTTTTGGGAGGCCTCCCAAGCTATGTATTGAGTAAATTAAACTTCCTTTCATTATAAATTATCTAGTCTTGTCTAGTTCTTTAGTAACGTGAGAATGAACTAATACTGTCTGAAATCATGGATAGAAAGACTTCATATTGTCAACATGTCAGTTCTTCTTAATTTGATCTAGAAATTAAATGCAATACCAATCAAAATCTCATCAGGTTGTTTTGTGGATATTGATAAAATGATTGCAAAGTTCATATGAAGAGGAAAATGATCTAGAATAGCCAACACGATATTGAAGAAAAATAACTTTGGAGGACTGATACTACCTGACTTACAGATATACTATAAAGCTACCACAAAAAGAAAATATGGTATTGACAATATAATAGACAAATAGAAATACAGAAAAGAATAGAAAGCCAGAAGTATATCTACATAATATTTAGTCACCCCAACTTTGGCAAAGTGGCCAAGACAACACAATAGGGCAAAAATAGTCTTTTCAATAAATAATACTGAATTACCTGGACATCCTCATGCAAAAGAAAAAAATATAATCTAGACATTGACTTGATACCTTTAACAAAATTACCTTAAGATGGAATATAGACCTAAATACAAAATGCAAAACTATTAGAATTTTAGAAGACAACATGGGAGAAAACTTACTTGACCTTGGGTATGCTGATAGCTTATTAGAAACCACTCAAGAGGCATGATTGAGGAAATAAATAATTAAAGGTAAGATTTTTTTCAAATCAAAAACCTTCTCCTTTGCAAAAGCCAATGTTAAGGGAATGAGAAGACAAGCCTCAGACTGAGAGAAAATATTTGCAAAAGATACATCTGATAAAGAAATATTATCTAATATACACAAATAACCCATGAAATTCAACAATAAAAAAACAACCCAATTAAAAAAATAAAACAAAGACCTGAACACATACAACAACAAAGAATATATATAGATGGTCAATAATCATATGAAAGATGCTCCACTGATATGTCATAAATGACATACAAATTAAAACAATAAAGTGACATTACATATATATTAGAATGGCCATTATTTGGAACACTAACACCAAGAATGTAGAGCAACAGGAACTCTCATTGCTGATGGAAATGTAAAATGATATATAAGCACTTTAGAGAAGAATTTTCTCTTTTGTTTTTTGTTATTTTGTTTTACAAAACTAAACACACTCTTACTATATAATCCAGCAGTTGAGCTCCTTGGTATTTACCCAAAGGAGATAAAATCTTATGATCATATAAGAACATGCACACAGGTATTTAGAGCAGCTTTATTTATAATTTCCAAAATTTGGAAACAATGAAGGTGCCACTTGGTAGGTAAATTAATAGGTAAACTGTGGTATATCCAGATAAGAAAACATTACTAAACACTTACAAAAAAAAAAAAAAACACTCGACATGAAAAAACATAAAGACAGCATAATTGTATATTACAAAGTACAAAAGCCAATCTGAAAGGCTTCATACTGTATAATTCTCACTATCATATTCAAGAAAAGGTAAAGAGACAATAAAAATATTAGTAGTTTACAGTAATTTAGGGGAGGGGGAAATGAATGGGTAAACCACCAAAGAGTTTTAGAGCAGTGAACCTATTCTATGGGATACTATAATCATGATTACATCAATTTAAAAACATCATACATTCTTAAATCTGTAAAATGTATGTCAAGTGTGAGCCCTACTGTAAACTCCTGATTTGGGGTGTCTATAATGTGCCAATGTAGGTTCATCAATTGTAGCAAATATATCAATTTAGTGAGGAATGTTGGTAGCCACAGAAGCTATACATGCCTAGAGTTGGATAAAACTTTTGTACCTTTTAATTTTGCTGTGAAACTAAATCTGCTATTGCAAAGAAATACAAGAAGCAGAAATAAAGCAACTGGCACTAACAACAACAACAAAAATACAACCAAGAACCCTCACAGAGTCCACTCTACTCAACAAAATACTGGTTAACTGAATTCAACAGCATATCAAAAGGATAATTCACCATGATCAAGTGGGTTTTATATGAGGAATGCAGAGACAGTTTAACATATGTAAGTTAATAATTGTGATATACCACATAAACATAATCAAAAACAAAAATTATATGATGATCTTAATAGATTAAGACAAAGCATTTGAAAAAAATCCAGCATCCATGTATGATAAAATCCTCAGCAAAACTGGCATACAAGGGATATACCTTAAGGTAATTAAAGCCATCTATGACAAATCCACAGCCAACATTATACTGAACAAGGAAAAGTTCTCAGTGGGAATGAGAACTGGAACAAGGCAGGGATGTCCACTTTCTCCACATTTATTCAACATAGAACTGGAAGTCTTAGCCAGAGCAATCAGACAAGAGAAAAAAATAAAGGGCATTGAAATTGGTAAAGAGGAAGTCAAAGTGTTGTTATTTACTTATGATATGATTGTATATCTATAAAATGCTAAAGACACATCTAAAAAGCTACTAGAACTAATTAATGAATTCAGTAAAGTTTCCAGATACAAAATCAATGTACATGAATAAGTAGCATTGCTGTACATTAACAGCAACCAAGAGGAGAATCAAATCAAGAATTCAACCACTTTTACAATAGCTGCAAAAAATAAAAATAAAATACTGAGGAAAGTACCTAATGAGGGAGGTTAAAGATCTCTACAAGAAAAAAGACAAAACACTGCTTAAACAAATCGTAGATGACAAAAACAAATGAAGACATATCTCATGTTCACGGATGGGTAAAATCAACATTGTGAAAATGACCATACTGCCAAAAGCAATCTACAAATTCAATGCAATTCCCATCAAAATACTACTATTGTTCTTCACAGAGCTAGAGAAAACAATCCTAAAATTCATATTGAACCAAAAAAGAGCCCACATAGCCAAAGCAAGACTAAGCAAAGAGAACAAATCTGGAGGCATCACATTACCTGACTTCAAATTATACTGTAAGGATATAGTCACCAAAATAGGATGGTACTGGTACAAAAGCAGGATAGAGAACCCAGAAATAAACCCAAATACAGCCAACTGATCTTCAACAAAGCAAATAAAAACATGAAGTGGGGAAAGAACCTCCTATTCAACAATGTGCTGTGATAATTGGCAAGCCCTAAGTAGAAGAAAGAAACTGGATCCTCATCTCTCACTTCATAAAAAAGTCAACCCAAGATGGATCAAGGACTTAAATCTAAGACCTGAAACTACAGAAAATCTAAAACGTAACATTGGAAAAAATGCTTCTACACAGTGGTGAAGGCAATGATTTCATGACCAAGGACCCAAAAGCAAACGCCACAAAAACAAAGATAAATAGATAGGACTTAATTAAACTGTAAAACTTCTGTACAGAAAAGAAATAATCAGCAGTGTAAACAGACAATTTACAGATTTGGAGAAAATCTTCACAGACTATGCATTTGACAATGGATCTATCCAGAATCTAAAAGGAACTCAAATAAATTAGCAAAACAAACAAACAATTCATCAGAAAGTGGAATAGGGATATGAATAAACATTTCTCAAGAGAAGATACACAAATTCCCAACAAACATATAAAAAATATCAACATCCCTAATTATCAGGGAAATGCAAATAAAAGCTACAATGCAATACAACCTTACTCCTGCAAGAATGGACATAATAAAAAAATAATAGACATTGGTTTGGATGTGGCGAAAAAAGAACAATTTTACATGGTTGGTGGGAATGTGAACTAGTACAACCACTATGGAAAACAGTATGGATATTTCTTAAAGAACTTAAAGTAGATCTACCGTTTGATCCAGCAATCCCACTACTGGGTGTCACCCAGAGGTAAAGAAGTTATTATACAAAAAAGATGCTTGCACACACATGTTTTTCGTAACACAATTTACAATTCTAAAAATATGGAACCAGCTCATATATATATATATATATATATATATACACACACACACACATACACACACGTATATATATATACACACATAGATACGTGTAGCATGAAGTATTACCCATGAAAAAGGAAAAAATAATGGCATTCACAGCAACCTAAATGGAATTGGAGACCATTGTTCCAAATAAAGTAACTCAGGAATGGAAAACTAAACATTGTATGTTCTCACTCATAAGAGCAAGCTAGCCTATGAAGATGTAAGAGTATAAGAATGATACAATGGACTTTTGGGACTCAGGAAAGGGTGGGATGTGGGTGAGGAATAAAATAACCCTGTACACATTGGGTTACTGCTGGTGTGATGTGTGCACCGAAATTTCAGAAATCACCAATAAAGAACTTGTCCATGTAACCAAATACCACCTTTTCCCCCTAAAACCTACTGAAATTAAAAATAAAAATTAAAATCAAAGAAAGCAATTTCTGTAATTTACAAAATTAAGACTAATTCTTTCTCTGTTGGACTTCACTGTTCCATAAAATGTTTTCAGGGAATCATAGAAATTGGCATCTACTTAGAACACCTACCTAATCCATTTTCTACTTTTTGGCAATAGTACACCAGTTTAAAGAAGTAATTCTTTAATTCTGTCTTCTTTCTATTTAGGGACAGATAATTACCCTACATTGATTATTGAAAAATAAATATTGAAAATATCATAGCAGATCTTGTGTCATTACATCGTCAAATTTCTCTTGCCTTTTCTCACTAGAGTTCCAGATTGGAGGAATAGCTGCTTGGCCCTCCTTGCTTGGAATCCTGAAAAAAAAAAAAAAAAAAAAAAAAAAAAAAGAAAGCCTTCTTTTCTATCACAGCAAAAACCTCAATGAGGATGTGCAGTTTTACAGCACTGGGAAAATGTGTTAGTGGCAGAGAATCTGTATGATTCTGCAGCAACCTCAATTCTTTCCTCCTCAGAAGAAAAAATTCAACTGCAGGGCATAAGGCAGAAGAAGAGACTGAGGCAAGTTTTAGAGCAGAAGTGAAAATTTATGAAAATGCTTTAGAGAAGGAATGAAAGGAAGTAAGTACACTTGGAAGAGGACCAAGTGGCCAACCTGTAAAACAAATACATGGTTTGACATTTTGACTTGGTGTTTTATATATTGGCATACATTCAGGGTCTCACATCCTTTCTCTCCTGATTCTTCCCTTGTGGTGGGCTGTTGACAAGCACAGTGGCTTGACAGTACTTGAAGTTGATCATGCACAGTGTGTTTACTGAAGTTGTACGTGTGCTCACTTGAGGTCTTCTTCCCTTGCCAGACAAATACTCCTAGAAGGTCATTCACCAGTTAAACCCTGTCATTTTTCCTCTAAATGTATATGGCTGAGCTCACTCATCTAACTCCTGAGATCTTATCAGAAAGCTGAGGATCACTAGTTTCAGGTTTTTTCTATCTCTAAGAAGACTGCCTTTCCCTGGTGCTGGCTGTGACCAATTGTTATTTTGGAGAGATAGTTAACAATCATCTGACCATCACCTGATGGTCCTGATATTGTTGGTCAGGTGGAGCCCTCTCCTGCTCTGCTAGTGCCTGATTATCTTACTATTACAACATTTTCCTACTCAGGATCCTAAGACCCCAATTATTTGGAGAAAATGGACAAAGGTCAGTTTTCTGTAACTCTTTGCTGCTGACAAAGAGGCAGTGCATCATTCTGTGGTTCTTGGCCTCTTGCTAGCTGTCAGGGCAGGAAGGTGTCTCCATGGGTTGGTGAATGTGGTATCCAGCCAGGATCTAGGGAGATAGGGGTAGGATTTTGCCTGTCATATCTCACTGTTGGGCAGTCTAGGGGTCCCCTGTAGAAGAGTGATTCTTTTAATATTGAGAAGGTGACATCTTTCACTGAGGATTATCCAGAGCTTGATGGCCTGTCCCTTTTATTTCTTCTGAGCTGCAGCAAGAAATCACTAGTTGGCTCACAGGAATAAGCAGCATTAGTATAAATTGCAGTCAAAACTCAAAAAGAACTGATGAGAGTAGAATCTAATAATAAATCTACCATAGTGCTTGAAACATAATTTTTATCTCTCCAGTTCTCATTTTTATTGAAGACAAATCATGAGAGTACTGATTTGTTTGCAAAATAAAGTTTAGTCTTATTATACTTGGCATAATTATTTGCATAAAGCACAGCAAGTTTTTTGCTATATGGGCTCATTTTTAAACTGGTTTTGATGGATCTTCATTCCATAATGAATCTCATGTAAGAGTTTTCTTAAAGCCTTAAGTGCAGCCATTAATTGGTGCCATGAAATATCTGTATGATTTGGTAAATTTTTCTCCTCTTGAGGTCCCAAAATAACTTGAAGCTCCTGAGCCTGTTAGAAAGTGACATTCTTTACTTATCATAGGTCAGGAACCCTGCACAGGAACTGTGTAGACAAGGTATGAGGATAGTTTTCCCAAGGGGTTTTATTGGCTCTGTAAGTAAAGTTTGATTCCTTATGGGAAAGCATGCCATTCTATTCATAGCCTTGGTAAAATAACCAGATCCTCCAACTGTGTTCTATTGCAAAAGAAATCGCATTCTTATTGCATTTATGCAAATAACTATATTGCCATTAGTTAAGAATACTCACAAATAGCTTTCAAGTTTTGAAGAAATCCAGTAAAGAGAAATACTCTCCAAAGATGATTTATAGGAGTATATTCTACTGAATTGTAAAAAAAATGTAAATAGCTCAAAAGAAAATATTTCCTGGCCTTGAAAAACAAAATACCAGCAACATTTTAAGCAAAATGTCATGAAATAATTAACTTAGTCTTCTATTAGGTCAGGCTATGCCTACAGTCAACTCTTGTTGTGCTTGATATCCATGAACATTTTAGCTTTCTATGAGAGTAGTTAAAGTTTTTCCCTGATTCTAATGTCACAATTTCCAAAGTCATCATAATGCTACATTCAGGAGCCCCTGTTAGAGTTTTGTAGCTGGTTATAAAACCAACTTCTAAAGCGGACCAAAAGAAGACAACAATTTAACTGGATGACAAGACATTGTAGGGGAGCCACTATTAAAGCCACAATTGACTAGGAATTTTGGTTACTTATTTGGCATATTATAACAGTTTTACCTAACAATTATAACAATTAATAACATACACTGATTAATATTAGAATTATAAAAGTTTCACATAATTTTGGAACAAATGCTCATAACACATTTATACAAATACAGCCCCAAAAAGCCAAATATTACATTTGCATTAGTGTACTATTGATGTCATACTTAGCTCTTAAAACCTTATAGACAAATCTATTCAATTTTAAGCAGTCTGACTCTAACGTAAGATTCTCATAAACCTTTTATAATACCATACAATTTTATTTGTTATAGAGCAGAACAATGCTCTAAGAACAACCTGTTGTGGTTTTATTCCAATGTTTAATTTACAGAAAAACTGAAGAGCAGTCAATTGGGAGTTTGCAATGGCTTTACCTTTAGCCAATAATTTCACACACAATTTTTTTTTTACAATATTAATTTTTCACAAACCTTCCATGACTTGTTCAAACTTTCAAATTTTTTCCATCTAATGAAAAATGAGCCTTTAATTCTTTAATCTAGGCAAAAAATACACATTTCCTTGCCTTGTTATAATCTTTTAGAAAAAACACATTTCACTTTTCTTACACACCTTACATGTAAAACTGTTTCTTCAGTAGTTTCAATTAAATGTTACAAATGTTAACTCTTAGCAGCTTTTATTTTTGGTGAAAAACCTGGTAAGTAAGTGATTTAATTATGTACTAGATGTGGAGCCTAGGAAACAAAATGGAAGTGTGAATAAGGTCTGACGTTTGCAGCATAACCAGGGGTGCATGGCTAACTTTACATGTCTCCAGGCCTTACATAATTCTAATGGCTCCAAAGCAGGTAACTTGAACGATTTTCAAAAATCAAAGAATAAGTCTGTGACCTTACAGCATTTAGCAAACCTAGTATCTGACCTGCATAATTTAGATAACATGTCTAAACTTTTGAATATATTTTTATTTTACCTTTAATATTTAAAACTGTCTTTATTTCCCAAAGATTACTTAAGTCACATGGATGAAAAGGCATTACAGTTTTTATTTTTCTGGCAAAATATTTGATTTAATAACTTATTATTTTTAAGCCAATTAATCGGAGCTCTTTCTTATATAAACATCACATACTCAACACATATAAATACACAGAAAGACAGAAAATCCAGTACTTGTAAGGTTTTTCATTTACCAGTTTTTAAGAAATTGGATTGCTGGCTTCAGGGTGGAGCACTTTGAGAAACAAGGCCAGGAAAGCATGCAGTTTCTAAGGTCTAAAAAGCAGTCATAGCTGGATACAAAACAGATCCCCAAAATTTAAGGATCATATTTTTATACTAGATCCTAGATCCCCAAAAAGAATGAATCAGCCCATTTCCCATGGGATTCTTATCTCTCAGTAAGGGGTGGAAACATTTCCACACTTTCTTGGTGGCCAAGGGAATGCTTCTCTGATCCACATGTGTAAAGAGCTGAGTACCCCATCATGACTGCCATTAAGTCATCCCTAAAAGTATATTTCTTACCTAGTTATTGCACACCAAATCTCTCTCATAATTCAAAATAATTTCTGATACTCCCAAAAGTTAAAAGAAAACACATCAAATAGCTCCATTCGAAGTGGAACACAGCTTTAGATTTTGAGAGGAATTTTATCTGCTTTTAATTCCTGGAGCTTCATGAGGGAAAAGATAAGTTTTTCCCAAAACGGGGTCTGTGTCGCTTCCTCTGGTTTTTCCCAAGGATAAATTGTCCTGGAAATTATCTTAGGTTCTCTCATATGTGCATCAAGAGTGGCAAGAAGGCAAAATGGAGAAAAACTATTCAGTCAATTGATAAGAAAAAAAAAATTTTTCAGAAAAACATGATTCAAGAAGAGAGAGAGAGAGAAAAAAAAAACAAAACAAAACCGTAAAGGCCTTTTAAATATATGCACGGCTTAGTCTTGGATATCTGCTTTTATTTAAGCTGACTTTTAACCACAGTGCTCCTTACAAAAATCTTTTTAAATCTCTTATTACCCTACTTTAGCTAGGCCAAACAGAAAATATTTCTGGCTTTTAAAGTTTACTAAAATAAACCTCATAGGTGAAAGCAATTGGCCTTAACTAAACTTATGACTTAACCATGAGTGTACAAGGTATTTTCAAAGAGGTCTTTAACAGTTTTTACAATACCTAGAATCTTTGAAGTTAGCTCAGTGGAAAGAAAATTCAAGAAGGGAACTCACAAGTTGTTCCCGGAGGGGCAGAGAATCAACAAATGGCAAATGTCACACAAGTATCAACCAGAAAGTACTCTTCCCTAAGCCAGGAATTGAACCCTGAACTCATGCCACCATGGGGAAAAGACAAAGCCTTAGCTACCAAGCTACAGCATTTGGCAGTTCTTATTGCTCTTCTCAGAGCCTAGAGTAGTCACTTTGGAGCTTGCAATGGTTTTTGGCTTGCTCAAGATAATTCTTAGAGCTAACTAAGGCATGAACTCCAAAATTTCTGCCATTTGGATGCTGAAGATGAAGAAAAAGTACTGCCATCTCATACAAAATAAAGCTCCTAAGGACGTAAAACAAGATAAGAGAAAAACTTCATCCAGTTTTTTACTTTTTTGTTTTGTTTTGTTTTGTTATCAGAGAACTGCAGCAAAGTTTGTAACTAACCAGCTTACCAGGCTGGCTTGAACAGTGGGCTTACAGGCGTCCTAGGATCACATTGTATCCTAAGGTACCTCTCTTTATGAAAGAACCAAACAGAAAGAAAAGTTCATAGCAGAAAGTAGACCAGATTTGTTGCAGTTTAAGATTAGCCTCATGAATGTTTTTTCTCACTAACAAAAACTTTGCAGAAAAGATAGTGCTTTTTATCATTCCTACAACTCATTTGCACAGAGAGAGAGTGGCCAGAAATCTGACTGGTAAAAATCTCTTACCCTTTTGTCTGCCATGCCAGGTTTCTGGGTTTTCTTTCTCTGCGTGGCCCTCATGACCCTCTTTGCTGAATCATAACTGTGGGAGCCAAACTGCAGCACAAAGGAAAATTCTTTTTCCATTTTATGAATGCACAGGCCAAAAGCCTCTTAATATTGTCAAGTTGCCACCGAAGTGGCTGCAGAGGGTAACCAAAATAACTTTCCATTTCAGCAGGAACAAAAAATGCATTACAAAACAGACAGCCACTTTGCTTAGCACCCAATATCAAACTGGCAAGGCTCAAACTTACCCCAGTTGGACCCTGTCATCTTTAATCCATTGGAAGTGTGGTGGAGTGCTTTCAACCAGGAATTTCAACATGTGATCTCTGGGCAACATGGTCATCCTGCATAACAGAAGAGTAAAAAAAAGAAAGAAGAAAAAGAGAGAAAAGCATTGCCTGTCATGGGGTGGGAAACGTGAGGAGCTCAGGGAAGCCAGAGAAAAGACCCAGTCATTGCAGCGACGCTGAATCAAAAGTTTAGGTGGCCGCAGTCCCATCAGGTCTCAAGTTTCCCCTTTTGGGGAGAACCAGGAAGAAACAAACACCAAAGCCAGCAGAAGAGAAGAAATAACCACTATCAGAGGAGAACTGAAAGAGAGAGACACATAATATCCTTTAAAAAAAATCAATGAATCGGCTGGGCCCAGTGGCCCATGTCTGTAATCCCACCACTCTGGGAGGCTGAGGCAGATGGATCTTGAGGTCAAGAGATCGAGACCATCCTGGCCAACATGGTGAAACCCTGTCTCTACTAAAAATACAAAAATTAGCTGGGCATGGTGGGGCACGCCTGTAGTCCCAGCTACTCGGGAGGCTGAGGCAGGAGAATTGTTTGAACCTGAGAGGTGGAAATTGCAGTTAGCTGAGATTGTGTTGCTGCCCTCCAGCCTGGCCACAGAGCAAGACTCCATCTCAAAAAAAAAAATAAATGAATCCAGGAACTGGTTTCCAGAAAAAAATAATAAAATAGATAGACCGCTAGATAGATTAATAAGAAGAAAAGAAAGAATTATCAAATAGGCACAAAAAAGAATGATAAAGGGGATATCACCACTGACCCCACAGAAATAGAAACAACTATCAGAGAGTACTATAAACACCTCCATGCAAATAAATTAGAAAATCTAAAAGAAATAAATTCCTAAACACATACACCATACCAAGCTTGAACCAGGAAGAAGTTGAATTCCCGAGTAGATCAATAACAATTTCTGAAACGGAGGCAGTAATAGCCTACCAACCACAAAAAGCCCAGGACTAGACGAATTTACAGCTAAATTCTATCAGAGGAGCTGCTACTATTTCTTCCAAAAATATTTCAAACAATTGAAAAGAAGGGACTTCTCCCTGACTCATTTAATGAGACCATCATCACCCTGATAACAAAACCTGGCAGAGATACAACAAAAAAAGGAAACTAGGCCAATACCCCTGATGAATATCAACACAAAAATTCTCAATAAAATACTGACAAACTGAATCCAGCAGCACATCAAGAAGCTTATCCACCAGGATCAAGTCAGCTTTATCCGTGGGATGCCAGGCTGGTTCAACATATGCAGATCAATAAACGTAATTCATCACATAAACAGAACTAAAGACAAAAACCACATGATTGTCTAAATAGATGCAGAAAAGGTCCCCAGTAAGATTCAACATCCCTTTATATTAAAAACTGTCAATAAACTAGGTATTGATGGAACATACCTAAAAATAATAGGAGCCATTTATGATAAACCCACAGCCAATATCATACTGAATGGGCAAAAGCTGGAAGCATTCCCCTTGAAAACCAGCACAAGACAAGGATGCCCTCTCTCACCACAACTATTCAACATAGTATTAGAAATTCTGTCCAGGGAAATCAGGCAAGGGAAAGAAATAAAAGGCATTCAAATAAAAAGAGCGGAATTCAAACCGTCTCTGTTTGAAAATGACATGATCTTATATCTAGAAAATCCCTTTGCTTTAGCCCAAAAGTTTCTTAAGCTAATAAGCAGGTTCAGCAGTCTCAGGATACAAACAAAGAGAAAAACGTTCCACGCTTATGAATAGGAAGAATCAATATCATAAAAATGGCCATACTGCTCAAAGCTATTTGTACATTCAATGCTATTCTCATTAAAATACCATTGACATTCTTCACAGAATTAGAAAAAGCTACTTCAAAATTAATATGGAAGCAAAACAGAGCCTGTGTAGCTACAATAATCCTAAGTAAAAAGAACAGAGCTAGAGGTATCACGCTACCCAACTTCAAACTATACTACAAGGCTACAGTAACCAAAAGAGCATGGTACTCGTACAAAAACAGACACATAGACCAATAGGACAGAACAGAAAATAGAACTAAGACCACATCTATAACCATCTGATTTTTCAAAAACATGACAAAAGCAAGCAATAGGAAAAAGATTCCCTATTTAATTAGTGGTGCTGGGAAAATTGGCTAGCCATATGCAGAAAATTGAAACTGGACCCATTCTTTACACCTAATATAAAAATTAACTCAGTATGGATTAAAGACTTAAATGTAAAACCTAAAGCTATAAAAACCCTAAAGACAACCTAGGCGATACCATTCAGGACATACACATAGGCAAATATTTCATGATGAAAACGTCAAAAGCAACTGCGATAAAAGCAAAAATTGACAAATGGGATCTAACTAAACTAAAGATCTTCTGTACAGCAAAAGAACTGTCATCAGAGTGAACAGAGAACCTACAGAAGGGGAGAGAAAATGTTTGCGATCTATCCATTTGACAAAGGTCTAATATCCAGAAGCTAAAGGGAACTTAAACAATTTACAAGAAAGCCAGCGAACAAACTTTTTAAAAAGGTGGGCAAAGCATTTGGGAGGCCAAGGTGGGTGAATCACTTGAGGTCAGGAGTTCGAGACCAACCTGGCCAACAGGGTGAAACACTGTCTCTACTATTAAAAAAAAAAAAAAAAGTTAATTATCTGGGTGTGGTGGCGGGTGCCTTTAGTCCCAGCTATTCAGGAGGCTGAGGCTATAAAATTGCTTGAACCTGAGAAACAGAAGTTGCAGTGAGCTGAGATTGCACTACTACACTCCAGCCTGGGTGGCAGAGCAGGAATTTGTCTCAAAAAAATGAAAAGTAGGGAAAGGACATGAACAAACATTTCTTAAGACATTTATGTGGCCATCAAACATATGAAAAATAGCTCAACATCACTGGTCATTAGATACATGCAATTCAAAACTACATTGAGATACCATCTCATGTAAGTCAGAATGGTGATTATTACAAGTCAAGAAATAACACATGCTGGTGAGGCTGTGGATAAATAAGAATGCTTTGATATTGTTGGTGGAAATATAAATTAGTTCAGTCATTGTGGAAGTCAGTGTGGCGATTCCTCAAAGACCTAGCACTAGAAATACCATTTGAACCAGGAATCCCATTACTGGTATATAGCCAAAGTAATATAAATTATTCTATTGTAAATATATATATGCACATGTCTGTTCATTGCAGCACTATTGGCAATAGCAAAGACATGGAGTCAACTCAAATGCTCATCAAATTGAGCATTTCTTTATTCAATCTATTGATTGAATAAAGAAAATGTAGTATATATACACCACGGAATACTATGCAGCCATAAAAAGGAAATAGATCATGTCCTTTGCAGAGACATGGATGGAACTGAAACCATTATCCTCAGCAAACTCACACAGGAACAGAAAACCAAACACCACGTTTTCACTTATAGGTGGGAGATAAACAATGAGAACACATGGACACAGGAAGGGGAACAACACACACTGGGTCCTGTTGGGGCAGGGCGTTTAGGAGAGGGAGAGCATCAGGATAAATAGCTAATGCACACAGGGCTTAACACCTAGGTGATGGGTTGATAGGTGCAGCAAACCACCATGGCACACGTTTACTTATGTAACAAAACTGCACATCCTGCACATGTATCCCAGAACTTAAAATAATTCACAAATGGCAAAGGAAGATTTCCTCTCTTCCCAAAGTGGTACTAACTCAATACAAGCAAGTGGGTGTGATCCTTAAAGGACCACTTCAGAAGCAGTTTGACTGCCTGCATAGGGGAAAACTTGGCCCTGGGGAGTAACAGAAATGAAAATCATTTGGTAAGTCATAAGGAGCTGGCAGAGCCAGGACAGACAGATTAGTGTCTGTCCCAGCAATGTGCTGGCAGAAAACGGAAGGGTTGGAAGTCATCCAAGCTGGTAGGGTAAAAGCAAATATAAATCTCAGGGGATATCCCCAAGGGATCCCATGTCTTTGCTGCGTCACAAACACAGTAAAAGAGCTTTGGGGACATGAATAACAGGGAGCGTGTATTTAAGAAGTCACACGGCCTGCAAAGTGAAAGCAAAGAGGCTGACTTACCCTCAAGGCAGAGGATTTGGCAGGTGTCCAAGGCTATTTCAGAACACACACAGAGAAAACAGGAGAATAGGCAGTGTGGGTTCTTGGGAAAGAGCGAATTTTAGATGAAAAAGCAGAGAAAACCCCAGACATTGTATGGTTTAGACTTTAGCGCTAGCATTCTTCTGAGCTTCCTGTCCCGGAGGGCCATTAGTGCTTCAGTTCTACTCCATGTGAACCCCAAGTTTCTTTCCACCACCATGAGCCACCCATCAGGATGAGCCGAGACATCAGCCAGCAGGAGCAGAGTCACTAATGTCTGAGAAGAATTGTTCTGGGTGTTGGTTAGTAAGTAGGAGAGAGAACGGGAGAAGAAAACCATGTATGGGTGTTGAACACCTCCAGCCAAAGAAGGCAACGCATAGAGATCTCTTACCACTAGGGCATGTATCCTAGTCATGCAGCGCCAACAGGTTAGCGGTGGAAGTTATCTGAGTCACAGGGCACCAAAATATATCAGCAAAATCAACTCTTGCCGCCTCAGAAGAAAGAATTCAACTGAGGGGCATAAGGTGGAAGAAGAGACCAAGGCAAGTTTTAGAGCAGGAGTGAAAGTTCATTAAAATGCTTTAGGGCAAAAATGAAAGGAAGTAAAGTACACTTGGAAGAAAGCCAAGCGGGCTACTTAAAAGACAAGTGGGCAGTTTGACCTTCTGACTCTTGCTCCGTAGCCAGGCTAGAGTGCAGTGGAGCGATCTCGGCTCACTGCAACCTCTGCCGCCGGGGTTCAAGCAATCCTCCTGCCTTAGCCTCCCGAGTAGCTGGGACTACAGGCGCATGCCACCATGCCCAGCCAATTTTTATGTTTTTAGTAGAGACGAGGTTTCACCATGTTGGCCAGGATGGTCTCGATCTCTTGACTTCTTGGTCCGCCCTCCTCGGCCTCCCAAAGTGCTGAGATTACAGGAGTGAGCCACTGCGCCCAGCCTGACTTGGGGTTTTATATGTTGGCATACTTCTGCAGTCTTGTGTCCCTTCTCCTTGATTCTTCTCTTGGGCTTGGCTGTCTGCGTGTGCAGTGGCCTGCCAGTACTTGGAAGCTGAGCATGTGCAGTGTGTTTACGGAAGTTATACACATGCTCACTTGAGGCATTCGTCCCTTACCAGCTGAATGCTCCTAGAAAGGTCATTTACCAGTTAAACTCCAACTTTTTGCCTCTCAGTTCACATGTTTGAGCTCACTCCCCTAATTCCCGAGATGTTATCAGGAAGCTGCTGATCACCAGTTTCAGTTGTTTTCTATCTATAGAGAGATTGCCTTTTGCTGGTGCCAACTGTAATCACTTATTATTTTAGAGAGACAGGTAACAACCACCTGACCCTTACATGATGGTTGCCTGACGTTTGTGGTCAGGCGGAGCCCTCTTCTGCCCTGCTTATGCCTGACTAGTTGCCTACTGTAACAAATGGACTCCAGTTCAGTTCTATATTAGCTATAAAATACTAATAATGCCTTCATTAAGGAACTGTTGTAATGACTACATAAAATGATATGTATTTAATGTATAAGGTTTAATGCATTATTCGTTATAATATAAAATGTAAATTTAATAAAGTGGCAGGTACTATTCAATTTTTGATAACTTGAAATAGAATACTTTATGCAATTTCAAAAATAAATATATAAGGCTGGTTTTCTAGTGGCCTATTTCATAGAATAAATTACAAATCATATAAAAGAGAATATAAATACATTTTTTAAAAGCCTACGTTAAAGATCCACAGTGACAGAAAAATTACTCAAAATCATACATATTAAAAAAGTAGCTGAAATCGTAAACTACTCAGAATCTGTCATATAAAACCATGAATATCACCCAACTTCAACACATGTTCACACTTTTTTAAAGTGACCTAAATTTAAGTTTAATCCTCACTTTAAAAAAATTGTACACTTGATCAGTTTCTAAAGCTACTAGCAAATACAAGTCACTTTGTAATTTTTTTTTCAAACTATAGCTGAATACTTCTACACAACTTTATGAAAATTTCACTGTATTTTCTTCATATAGTGTAGAGGAACATCACCGTAAGAAAGGCCCTCAAACTTGTCTATGTGTTCAAATTGAACCTATGAAATGTTTCATCTATAATTCATTTCTTATATTTTGTGGAATTCTCAATGATTTTTAGAACTATCATTTTATGAATATATACAAAAATAATATTGGAAGTCGTTTACAAAACCAAATGGGTTTTTACCTTTGAAATATATTTCATGTTACAGAAGAATCTACAGCAAATGAATTCTAAATCACTTTTTACATGGAATAATATCAAAGAGAAATCATACTTATATTTTCAGTCTATATAGATTTGATATTTATATTTAGCAATAAAAAAGATATAAAATGTTCAGTATAAAAAATTAAGGATAATAAAAATAAGCCCAATTTAATTACTTACCATTTTGCATAATTATTAAAAATTAACAACAGAATATGGTTGTAATATATAAAATACAATTCGGTAAAAAACAAACAGCTAGTTCTCAATTTCTGATGCAAATAAAATAATTAAATATTTCATTATCTGCCCTTTTGGGTATTATGTGCAAGATTTTTCCGATATCTCATTTCTTAATCCTTTGTATAAATGCTCTGATCTAGAAAACTAATGAGTTTTTAATCATTCTCAGCGTATCTATCATTCTAAGATTAAAATTGTAAACATTTATCTTAACGAAATTCTGATGGACTACCATTTTTAATGTTCATTTACAGAAAATGGTAGGTACTCCAAAATATGGTACTATAGCATGCTGAGGTTTTTGAATTAAAGACAATTTAAAGGGCTCAATAACAAGCTTCCCAACCGCTGTCTCTCTCTGACTTTCCCTTGTCTCCTATTTCTGTCTTCCTTTTTCTGTTTTTTGATTAAAAAAAAAATCAGTTATCCATGTTATTGTTAGAGATGATCCTCTTTCTTTTATGACAACCAGAAGGGACTGTCTTTAAAATTTTCTTAACTCACTAAGAAAACTTCGTTCCAAAGAAATTGTTTTAAAATTTCCTCCCTAGAAATATCATCAAATAATAAGAAAAAATTAATCACAGAAAGAAGAAAGAGACTGGGAATCATCAAAAAGTCCAGACAGACTTTGTATCTATTCTAATGACAGTTCTGAGAAGTTATCTGCATAATAAAACAAACTTTGATTACAGTAAAGCCCCAGACCTCACCTTCCCACCACCTCCCTCAGAGCTCAGAAAATGTTTGTACCATGCCTTTTTTTGTTGAGCTCATTCTTTTCCTCTGAAAATCATTTATTCCTACAACCTCCATCTCCCTTTCCCTTACGAAGACAGGTATATAGGCATCTGTATCTGTTTGGGTTATTGCGTAATACTCTTCTCATTCCCTTATGCTTATGCCTGTTAAATAAATTTTATATACCTTTTCTCCTATTAATCTGGCTTTAGTCAGTTCATTTTCAGCAAATCTTCAGTCGGCAAAAGGGAAGCTTTCCCTTTTTGATGTTACACTAAGCACAGACAATACAGTGATATAAGCAAAGTGAGAAAAGGAATCTAAACCAAAGACAATGGAAAAAAAAAAAAGCAAACACAAAAACACAAAAGGAAAACTTAAAATTGTTTTAGCTTATGTCATCCCACAAGAAATAAAGTGACTATCATTATCATTATTGTTAACAATATTATTGATGATAATACAAAGTAATAAAATGTAGAAAACAAGAAATATGTAAATTTATGAGGAAAAAGTTAAATTTTGTGTAAGATTCTAAATGTTAGAGTTTGAATTTGAATACTATTAGCTAATTTCAACACTAAAATGGCAAATACAAACAAATTAAAATGTAACAAAAAGAAAACAACGTACTCAGTTTGGCAGCAGCACATATATTCAACTTGGAACTAGCTTCAGGACCAACTGCTGCTCAATTCACTTTTACATTCCTGGGGAATTTCCATTCCTTCTGTTTTGGCTGATTTCTTGGCAAAGAGACAAGGGCAGTTCTCCTGTCACAACAGTTACAGCCTCATTTTACATCTTTGTCATGTTTGTACACTGTATGTATGAACGAGAGATGAAAGTAGATTTTGACTAAGATAAATATTTTCTACTGTGCAATGAAAATGCCTAGGATTTGCAATTCTGTTTGTTTCATTAGCCTCTCTGATTGCTTTGGATTTTGAATGTTTTGTTTTGCTAATCATCACAGAGAGTTTTACTTTTGCATGCTGAAACATATTCTGTTCTGTCGTCCAGATATATTAAGCTGTTCATTTTTATTCAGAAGCTGAAACACTTGCTTGAAGATTTTCATATACTAAATCCATAGTATATGAATCTTCACCAATTTTGACCTGGATATTTTACCTGTAAAATGTGAAGTCAAGAATTGTTAAATCTAAGCTTTTCTGTCCTAAACTTTTATCTCTCATCTCAAATATAACATAAAATTCATAATATATTTATTCCAGTTGGTTTGACTGTAAGAGAAAATATCCTTCAAAGCAATATCTTTATTTTCACAGAAGATTAATCTTCACTTTGATGTCTTACAAATAAAAAAGAAAAATTTACATATGAAGTATAAGATCAGTGCGTGCTATGCTTTTCTCATTGATAAAATGAAAAAGTTGAATAATAAGAGTTCTAAGATGCTTGTAAGTGTAGGATTTATAAAAACTATTATTTCTGCTAATGCTATCCCTCTTCTAGTCCCCATCCCCCAACAGGCCCTGTGTGATGTTCCCCTCCCCATGTCCATGTGTTCTCATTGTTTAACTCCCACTAATGTAGATGACGGGGTGATGGATGCAGTCAACCACTATGGCACATGTATACCCATGTAACAAACTTGCACGTTCTGCACATGTATCCCAGAACGTAAAGTATAATTTAAAATAAACCAAACTATCATTTCTGTAAAAACTAAATAAAAATCAAAGAATATTTTGGATTAATTTCTTATATAATTTTTAAATGAAACTACCACCCACAATTCTGTTAAGAGTTTAGGCTAAAAAACTTCTTCTAATATGAGTATTCCATATTAATGCTTAGGATTCTGAGAACTTTTAGATTTATCATTTTATACTTTGTACACTGGTTTCTTCTCATTACATTTTTTTCAGCCCATGCGAAGATTATAATTCATTTCGTGTCAAAATCTGCATTATACCTCTTAGAATATGTTTAGATATTTCTCTTTATTATTTCCAAATTGGTTCATATATTAATATCTTCATCTAGATTGTATCTTTTTGCTTAAGGAAAAGATATGTCACTCAAGCACTCAGTCTTTGATTAATGAGAAAGCTCATTATACTTCTTTATTATACCACACAGTGCCTATCATATTACAGATATTCAGTAAATATAATACTTGCTGACTGATAGTAAAAGATCAATTATTTCCTTAGAGATGCACACCTTATTTAATATCTCAGGGATTATTAAATTGTTACATCATTTAAAAATAATAAGCTAATGTGCTTTCTGAAGAAAGGTGGCGAGTTAATTGCTTTTTGCAATGATGATACATACCAGCAGTAAATTAGGATGAGATAACAAATTCTTCTAGTTTATAATATTAAGACAGTTATCAATTTCACCATTAAATAAAGTACAGTTCTCAGTCATTTATTTTATTTCTTTAATGTATCTTTTCTTTTACTTCACTTTTTTTCTTGTGCCATGTCTTTTAATAGAAAGAGGAACTATAAGCTGAAAAATAAGATTTGATGGATAGGTAAAACCTATCTCTAGTAAAAATTAGATTTGCATATATAGATGTGCACTATAAAAATGATTCAAAATTTTTTTCACCACTCACCACTTATTTTGGTTAAATAATTTCTTAGACAATTACCTTATTTATAAAATGGAAATAAATTAAACTAATATTTAATTTATCATAAATTAGAAATAGAATACAAATTAATATTTCTTATAATCAAAATAGCAAGTACATTTGATTAAAATCAAGAAATAGCAAGGAGTTAAGGTAATTTCCATTGAAAGAATTAATTAATGCAGTATCTTTAATCACAAAATAGTCTTAAACATGCTTACATACACAAAAAAAACCCTGCTTTATTAAAACTTTATGTTATGGTTGCTGGATGGTGTTTCTTAGTGCAAACAGAATTAGATAACAGAGCTTCTTATTTCTTATGATTAGATAAAACATTATCTTGTACCATAAGATTTACATATATATATCTTTTTGCATAAGTTAAAAAATGTTTATTGCAAACACAAATATGCATGTAAAAATAATGGTTGAAATAAGTTGGCTAAAGAGAGAAATCCATCACTGAGGTAGTGAGCATAGGACTGAATAAGTAGTTTTTCCATACTACTTATTCAGCATCACAACAACATACCTTTGGAATGAATCTGCACATGTACCCACGATTCTAAAATACAAATTGAAAAATAAAAAATAAAGAACTACTAAATATCTTCTAAAGTGTTTATGCCATTTTGCATCACAGTCAACAATGAATGAGAGCTCCTGTTCCTGTACATCTTCTCTGGTGTTTGATATTGTCAATGTTTTGAATTTTTACCATCCTAATAGGTGAGTAATCGTATTTCATTGTTGTTTTAATTTGCAATTCCTTAATGACAACAAAGAATATGTTTTTGTAAGCTTATTTGCCGTTTGTATACCTTCTTTGATGAGGTGTCTGCTTAGATCACTTGCCCGTGTGAGTTCTTTGTTAAATTTTGTGTTCTTGTCATATTTTAAATTACAGTCTTTTAATCTTATATGTGTTTTGCAAAAGTATTCTATTCTGTAGCTTGTCTTCTCACTGTCTTGAAAGTGCTTTATTCTATTCCATTGATCTATGTGTGTACTTTTGTACGAGTATCTTGCTTCCTGGGTTACCATAGTCTTATAATATAGTTTGAAGTCAGGTAGCAAGATAATTCCAGTTTTGTTGTTGTTGTTTTGTTTTTTCACTTAGGATTGCTTTGGCTGGTCAGGCTATTTTTGGTTTCCTGTGAATTTTAGAATAGTTTTTTTCTAATTCTGTAAAAAAAAAATAACTTTGGTAAATTCATAAAAATTGTGTTGAATCTGTAGGTTGATTTGGCCAGTATAGTCATTTAAATGATACTGATTTTTCTTATCCATGAGATTGGGATGTTTTTACATTTATCTGTGTCATCAATGATTTCTTTCATCAATGTCCTGTAGTCCTCCTGTAGTCGTCTTTTATTGCCTTGGTAAATATATTGCCAGGTTTTTTTTTTTTTTTACATGGCTATTATACTTGGAATTTAATTCTTAATTTGGTTTCAGTTTGAGTGTTGGTATATAGGAATACAATTAATTTTTATATGTTAATTTCGCATCTTGGAACTTTACTGAGCTTCTTTATCAAGTCTAGGAGTATTTTGGAGAAATACTTATGGTTTTCTGTGAATAAGATTTGTCATTAGCAATCAGAGATAATTTGGCTTTCTTTTTTTCCAATTTAGATGCCCTTTTTTTTCTTTCTTTGGCCTGATTGCTCTGGCTAGGACTTCCAGCACTATATTGAATAGTAGTGGTGAAAGTGGACATCCTTGTCTTGTTCTAGTTCTTAGCAGAAATATTTTCACTTTTCCACATGTGTTATATCATTGGCTGTGGATTTATCATATATAGCTCTTATTATTTTGAAGTATGTTCCTTAAATGCCTAGTTTGTTTAGACTTTTAATTATAAAGAGATGTTGGGTTTTATCAAATGCTTTATCTGCTTCTATTGAGATGACCATATAGTTTTTGTTTTTAATTCTGGTTATGTGGTTAATCAGATTTATTGATTTGTGCATTTTGAATTAACCTTTCATCTCTGGAATGAAACACACTTGATCATGATTAATTATATTTTGTTATGTTGTTGGGATTTAGTTGGCGAGTATTCTGTGGAGGACTTTTGTCTATACGTTCATCAGGGATACTGGCCTGTAATTTGTTGTAATTGTTGTTTGTGTCCTTATTAAATCTTGCTATCAGGATGACACTAGTTTTGTAAAATATATTAGGAAGAAATTCTTCCTTCTTGACTTTTTGGAATAGTTTCAGTAAGATTGGTACCAGCTCTTCTTTGTCTGCTAGAATTTGTGAATCTGCTTGGTTCTATCTTCCCTTGTGGTAGAAATTTTATTACAAATTCAATTTCATACCTCATTTTTTTCTGTACGGAATTTCAACTTCTTCTTAGTTCGATATTGAGAGATTGTGTATTTCCAGGAGTGTTTCCATTTCCCCTAGGTTTTCTAGTTTGTGTGCATACAGATGTTCATAGTGGTCTCTAAGAAGCTTTTGTATTTTTGTAATATTATTCATAATGTGATCTTCATTATTTCTCATTGTGCTTATTTGCAACTTCTGTCTTGATTTGGTAGCTAGTCTTCTGTCAGTTTTGTTTATCACTTCAAAAAACCACCTTTTCATTTTGTTGTTTTTTTGTATAATTTGTCTGGTTGCAATTTAATTTAGTTCTGTTCTGATGATTGTTATTTCTTTTCTTCTGGCGGCTTTGGTATGAGTAGGTTTTTATTTAGTTCCTTGAGATGTAACACTAGGTTTTTAGGATTTTTTTTTTTTTTGATATAGTCATTTAGTGCTATAAACTTTCTTCTTAACACTGTTTTTGCTGTATCCCAGAAGTTTTAGTATGCTGTTTCTCTGTTTTCATTTACTTCATTTATTAATTTCTGCCTTTGTTTTATTGCTTACTCAAAAGTTATTCAGAATGAAGTTGTTTAGTTTCTACTTTCATGTGTGGTTTTCAGAGTTTCTCTCAGTATTGATTTCTAATTTTCACTGTGATCTGAAAAAGTGTTTGATATGATTGAGATTTTTAAAAAATGTATTGCGACTTTATGACCAAGCATATGATCAATTTTAGAAAATGTTCCATGCTCAGATGAGAAAAATTTATATTTTATTTTTATTGAGTCTAATTTTGTGTAGATGTCTATTAGGTCTATTGTTCAAGAGTCAAATTTAATTGCAGTTTCTTTGTTAGTTTTCTGCCTCAGTGATCTGTCTAGTGCTGTCAATGGGGTTGAAAGTTTCTTACTAGTATTATATGAATGCCTGTCTCTTTCATGGGTCTAGTAATGTTTGTTTTATTAACCTGTGTTCTCTGGTGTTGGGTGAGTGTGTGTTTAGAATAATTAAATCTTCTTGTTTAATCGAGCCCTTTAGCATGATATAATGCCCTTCTTTGTCTTTTCTTTATTTTACTGTTGTTGTTTTAAAATCTATTATATCTGATATGAGAATATCAACTCCTGATTTTCTTTGTTTTTCATTTGTGTGATATACCTTTTTCTACTCCTTTACTCTGAGCTTGTGGGTGTCATTACATGTTTGGTGGGTTTTTGAAGGCAGTAGATGGTTGGATCATCTTTAAATCTAATTTACCAGTCTATGTCATTTAAGTGGAGTATTTAGGCCATTTATGTTAAAAGTTAATATTGATATGTGAGGTTTAGTTCCTGTCGTAATGTTGTTGGCTAGGTACAGTGTAGTCTCAATTGTGTAACTGCTTTAGGGGACCTGTGGATTTTGTCCATAAGTGTGCTTTTATGGTAGCAAATATTGTCTTTTTTCCACATTTAAAACTCCTTTGAGCATTCTTACATGATTAGTCTGGTGGTGATGAATTCCCATAGTATTTTCTTATCTGAGAAATTTTAAATTTATTCTTTGTGAAGCTTAGTTTGGCAGGATATACAATCATTGGTTGATATTAATTTTTCTTAAAAAGTCTAAAAATAGGTCACCAATCTCATCTGGCTTGTAAGACTTTTCCTGGGACATCTGCTCTTACTGTGTTTTGATTTCCTTTTTAGGTAATTTGACCCTTTCCTCTAGTGCCTTTAAGACTTTTTTTTCTTTAGCATTGAACTTAGGTAGTACAAATGCAGAATACTTCATAAATGTGTATGTCAGCTTTGCCAGGGGGCATCCTAACCTTCTCTGTATTGTTCTGATTTTAGTATATGTGCTTCTGAGCACCTCTTATTTATTATTATCAGACACTTAAATATGTCATAACACAGATGTCTTTGCTGTTCCCTAACAATTAACTTTTAATTTTATTGATAAATACGTGTAACTTTGGTCCATGCAGATGTATTTGTTTAGTTTGGTCAACTTATTGACCAATGGAGAGCATGATGTCTAGATATTGTTACAGTTTTATTGTCAATTTAGACATAAAAAATTTATTATTAATAATTTCTTTATTTCTCTCACAGAAAAGGAGAAATCAAATATTTACAAACACCAAGTATGTTCTGGACACTATCCTTTACATATATTGTTCAAATTATGCTTCAAAGCAAATTTATCATGCTGATTTTATTTTCCTGCTTTCTTGTAGGAGGCAATTGGGGGACAGAGTAATTAAATAGCATGTCCAATACGATACAGATGGACTCCACCATCCACTTTCTTCACAGTTTATCTCACTGACTCTCATTACATAGATCACTGTGATGACCACTGTGAATTTTGAATGTTACTTTCTCAAAACAAATTAAACTTTAATGTGTCATTTTCAATTGTTTTTATTTATCATTTTAGAGAAAAGATGGTCGTAAACTGCATAATTAACATTATGCTGCTGTTCTTCTGTGTAGTTTCTAGAAATTATCTACCACTACCATCTCTTCACTTGCAAATCAGTCCTCTTTCTCTGTAATTTCTCCTTTTATTTTAAGGCATTGAAATGTTTAAGATATAGAAGAATTAAAAATGTAGAAACATTTAAGAAATGGACAGGCAAGGAAGCCTCAAATTTTGTTATATTTATCCTTATTATGGGCAATTTTCAATATGAAGTTTCTAATAGAACATTATTTTTTCTTTCCTCAATGACCTAAAACTTATCTACATTAAATCTATTATATTTTACATTTCTCCTTCAGTGCAGAAAATATAATATTTATAGAGTTGATAATATTAACACCGTAAAACAATCCAACCAATAAACATAAAAGCCACACTATTTTTATTTGATCATTACACCAGCTTATTAAAAAAAATCAGAGAAGAATAGGCATTATATGGTATTTCAAAGTGAACAGGCTTGATTAATATCAGAGAAGGAATGTCATTCCAAGTATCTTAATCATATATTTTGTCCTGTTATTAAAATGCCATTTTCTAAAAAAGTTTCCTATTTTATATAATCTTGGGGAATGAAAACCAGAGGAAGGGAACAACTCTTTAAAGGAAAATAAAGTACAGATTATAATAGAGTTTGAAGATAAAATAAACATTCTATAATTAACCTAATAATTGTGGTGAACCAGAATAAAATCCACATATACCAGCCAGACTAGGATGTTTTGATCTAATTTAGGCATCTTTCCTTTATTCCTTCCTCACATAGTGAGAACCCACTTGGACCACTGGCTATAACTGATGAAACCACATTTTTTACTGCTACAGATTTCTTGTGCCTACGTATCTTGGCCCATGTTCTCAATTCTGTACCGGGTGGAAAAACAATATTCTTCATTAGTTTATTCATGCCGATAATGGTTGAACTTTTGCCTTGGCCCTGAAAAGAAGTGCAATGTGTTCCAAATATCTTATTATTTAATGTCCGCAGTAGCCATTGTGTAGCCTGGATTCAAAGCTGCACCTCATGTAATGCATGCAATAGAAGTAGCTAGAAAACTTCTATTCCAGTGATAATTATGCTAACATGTTATACTGAGTAATTATTGTATGCAAGGGATTAAGTGCCTCATAAAACATAATTACATTTAATCCTCACAACAATTCCAGGGGATAGGTATTATTATTATCCTCCATTTAATAGTGAAAAATCAGACCTAAAATGATTGCATACCTAGTAAATGGTAGAACCATACTTCAGTCACAGATTTTTTGACTGGAGAGATTTGGCTTTTAGTCATTACACTACATCATCTCCTTTTTAAGTTATTTCAGTGTAGAGTGGGACATGCCATATTTATCACTTTCATAGGACTAAGTAAATCAAGTGTTCCAGGGTCTTGTTCTTCAAAAAATTACATTGAATGTAGTGAAAGTTCTGATATTAGTTGAGAAAAATCAAGGCATTAATCAAAACATTAGTAAAGCCTACATGTATTTGAAAGATTTTTTACAGTGATTGCTTGGAATGCCAACAATAAGAGGAAATTATAAAAATTCAGATAGCTCTTTCTGTGTATCAGTGTAATTTCATTTGTATTCAATTTTTAATCTTGCAAAGATTATGGAAATAGGAAATGACGGTCATGTAAGTGGTGAACATATTCAAATACTGGAAACAGTGTTGAAAATTAAACTGATTAAACTATAAAAATTGGGAGGCTGAGACCGGAGAATTGCTTGAACCCAGAAGTCAGAGGTTGCAGTGAGCCAAAATCACTCCACTGCACTCCAGCCTGGGTGACAGAGTGAGACTCTGAAGGTAAGAAAGAAGAAAAGAAAGAAAGAAGGAAGGAAGGAAGGAAGGAAAGAAAGAAGGAGAGAGAGAGAGAGAAAGAAAAGAAAGAAAGAAAAAGAAAAAGAAAGAAGCCAACAAGGTGTATAAACACATGCAGGAAATCTAAATACATATTGCTAAGTGAAATAAAGCTACATAGTGTATTATTCCAACTGTATGGTATTCTGGAAAAGGCAAAACTATGAAGACAGTGAAAAGGTTAGTGGTTGCTAGGGGCTACTGTGGTGTGAGGGAAGGGCAGTAAAGCACAGAGGATTTTACAGAAGTGAGATTATTCAGTATAAAATTGCAATAATGAATACATGTCATTATACCTTTGTCAAAACCTATAGAATGTGTAACACCAAGAGTGAATCCTAATGTCACCTATTGATATGGTTTGGCTGTGTCCCCATCCAAATCTCATTTTGAATTGTAGATCTCTTAATTTCCACGTGTGTGAAAACACAGTTGGAGGTAATTGAATCAGGGGGGATGGGTTTTCCTGTGCAATTGAATCAGGGGGATGGGTTTTTCCTGTGCTGTCTCTTGATAGTAAATAAGTCTCATGTGATCTGATAGCTTTATAAAGGGCAGTTTCTCTGCGCAGGCTCTATCTTGCCTACCACCGTGCACCATGTAAGATGTGCCTTTGCGTCTCCTTCACCTTCCACCATGATTGTAAGGCCTCCCCAGCCATGTGAAACTGTAAGTCCATTATACCTCATTTTCTTTATAGATTACCGAATCTCAGATATTTCTTCATAGCAGTGTGAAAATAGACTAATATAACTATGGACTTTTGACGTGTAGGATTTCAACATATGCCATTCTAAAATATGACTATAGGAAATCAAAATAGGCCTTTTTGGCATAAAAATTTCTTTAATCTGGTTATTTTGAGAAGTAGCAGACATAGGAGAAATTCTAAAAACTGCATAGTTTACATTTTTGTAAGAACAACTTTATATTTTTAAAGGAAATCTCCATTTGTAAGGGTTCTTTTGTACCAGGAAAAAAAGGTTGATGAAATAACAAGAAACTCTTATCAATGGAGAAGACAATGACATATCTGCATAACAAACCTTACTCTTGTTTACCCTGCTTTTTCTGGTTACCGTCCCACATCTTGCCTCTTCTGTACCCGTTTTTGTTTCAGTTGAATATGCTAACAAACAAGAGTTCTACGCCACTTCTTTGACATTATTCATTTTCCAAGATAGTGTCTACGTATATATGAGATATACATGTTAATAAATTTCTGTTTTTCTCATGCTAATCTGCTTTTTGTTAAGGAACTTCAACTGTCTTCTGCTTCTAGTTAGTCACAGTTTATATATGAAGAACATTTTTCAAACATCAACTAAATACAAACACATAAAACGCTTATACATATATTTACATATGTTAATTCATGTAACCGTCATAATTACTTTAAAAGGTGGGTCCCATTTTTTGCTCCCCATTTTACAAATAAGAAAATTGCAAAATTAAGAGGTTGAACAACTTATCAAAGGCTACATAACTAAAGCGGCAGACCTAGTATTTGAACTCAGGTGGACAACATAACATTCTATTAATTGAAATGATTTACTTTTGAAGTATGCTTTAATGTATGTTATACTATACATAAATATTATATATTGAACTAGTAAGCAGTGCAGAAATAATAGGTAAATCTTTTAACTATAGTTTTACCATAAATCTTTGCTTTAATTCAGTTTGATAAATATTAATTGAATCCTTCTGTGCTCAGCAGAAGGCTTTACATTTGAAAAGTAATTATTTCTATATGAAAGTAT
>PVKV010011994.1:55895-67998 GCA_004027835.1 Alouatta palliata
TTTATTTATTTGGAGGGGTAGGAGAGGGTGTATTTATTTATTTGGAGGGGTAGGAGAGGGTTTATTTATTTATTTGGAGGGGTAGGAGAGGTTTTATTTATTTATTTGGAGGGGTAGGAGAGGTTTTATTTATTTATTTGGAGGGGTAGGAGAGGGTTGATGCCATCACTCCCTTGGCTGCTCCAGCTGGTGTCTCAGTAGGTTATGTGCCCCCTAGTCCACTGTCTTTGGGCCTAATTCAGCACTAAGACTTTCATAAGAGTTGCAGTCCTTGTAGACTAGACTGCCTTTCAAGTTTACCTGGAGACACAGAGTGCTGTAGCCCTGGGTGGTGAGGTTCATAGGCACCTAAGTTCAGACCTACTTGGGATCAGTGATTACCCTCTGGCGAGGGCCGGTTTAACTACTCCCTCCATGGGCGGGCACCAGCTGAATTTGGTTTGGTTTTCCTTTCTGCTCTAACAGGACAGCACTGAGTTCAATGATTTACAATTACTATGCTCTCTCTTCCCTGGTACCCAGAGTTGCTCTCCGCACCACACTGCTGCTGCTGCTGGGGTGGAGGAGGGGAGCATTGGTAATTCAGGACTGTTTTTTCTCTTCAGTGCCTCTTGCAGAGAAATATGAGGTTAAAACCAGGTACTATGAGTGCCAACCAGATTTTTGGTTCTTAGAAGTTGTTTGTGTGTGTGTGCGTGTGTGTGTGTGTAGATAGTTGTTCACTTGGTGTCTTTGCAAGGGAGATAATTGATGGAGTTCTCTGTTCTGCCACCTTGCTCTGCCCTTTGCCCATTTTTACAAATTTTCGAGTCGACATGTTTTCATTTCATTTGCTTAAATACCTAGGGGTGGTTTTTCTGTGTGATATGTTAAGTCTATGTCTTTGAGTAAGTACCAAACTGTTTTTCAAAGTGGCTACACAGATTTACATTCCCACCAGCAGTGTAGGAGAGTTCCAGTTTCTCAATATCCTTGCCAATACTTATCTTTCTTCTTGATTAAAGCCATCCTCTTCTAGAGGGTGTGATGTGGCATGCTGTCCCTTTGATTTGCATTTTCCTAATGAATTTGATGTTGAGCATCTTTTTATATACTTATCAGCCATTTATCTTTTTTTGGAGAAATGTCTATTCAGATACTTAGGAGTTGAGAAAATTTAAGAATATTCTCTTTGGAAAGAAAAGGACATGAAAGGTTGAGGAAAGGTGTGTGGCATTTTACTCAGACAGTAGGTGACAATCTCTAAACTGAAGTGCATGCATTGTAGACAAAATTCTCATGTTAAAGTGGAACATTTTTTCTTATTTTAAGAAATACGATTTTCTAGTTATCTATATTTTGCATTCTTGTCACCAAATGTCTAAAAATTCTTTAAAAATGAAACCATTTTTCTGAGAAAATGTTTATATCTACTGATAAATGATTATGTGAAATTGTAACAGTTTTAATATCTGTGATATAATTATCATTAACTTTATATTTAAGGTAAACTAATAGTCAAGTTAGAAATATATTTCCCAGAAAAAAAGAATATGCAGAATAGAGATATATTTTTTATTAATGATAAAAAAAAAAACTACAACTGAATTAAATTTAAAGGAGTTTAATTGAGCAATGAATGAGTCACAAATCAGGCTGATTCTAAGCCACAGTAGGCTCAGAGACTCCAGTATAGCCATGTGGTAGAAGAAGATTTATGAAGAGAAAAAAGAAAGTGAAGCACTGAAAATGAAAGTGAGGCACAGAAACAGCTGGATTAGTTACAGCTCAGTGTTTGCCATATTTAAATATGGTTTGAACAGTTGGCTACATTTGGCTGGCCAAAAATCACTGATTGACACAAGTGTGGGCTATGGTCTCTTTATACCTCGACTTGATACAGTTTATGACGTACCGAAAAACCTTTAGGCCAAAATTAAATATGTAAGAAGGCAGCTTTAGGCTAAATTTGATTGAACAATTTCCTCATTTGGTAATTTTCTCAATTTTGTGAGATTGACCAAAACCTTAGTCATTGATGTCACTATCACCATTGTAAATATACTTATTTGATGTAGAAACCTGCTGGGAAATAGTAAGACAGTGGGTTTTGCAAGGTAGAAACAAAGACTGAGTAGAGGTTATCGTCTTATGCTGGAACACGCTGTTTATAGGAGAAAAACAAAACCGTGTCTTTTCTAGAACCTATGCTTTTCCTTAAAGTCTTAGTTTGATTATGTCATATTTAGCATGAGCGACTCCATTTTGGTTTGTTTTGGTCTGTTGGGGCCTAGTGTATGTGCTCAGCCTAAAACAATAACCTTCCATAATTTTGTTTAAATAAATTCCCCCTTTTTGGTCAGGTTCTCCCTTAGGTGAAAGTGTATCCAAAAATTAGGGCCTTAGCGCCAATCTAAGTTACCATGATTTTGGGGTTCCTGTCTCAGCATGTCATTTATACGTTATGAAGTCCTCATGGTCACACATTTCTTTTAGCTCTTGTTATGCCAGTTGAAGAGAGACCATTTGATATTCTAGAGATGGTTGTGTGCAAACATTTAAAACTTTTTGGAAAATACAGCACACCAGGGAGACTACAGTTATCGCTATCAGGAGGATAATACCAAGAGTTTGGAGTATGCTCCTTACCCAGGGTACCCAACAACCAAACCACCTAAAATAAAATAGACAAAAGAGTGAGCTTGTTAGAGTCTACTCTCTTAACTAAGCAGTCTCTTTGCTAATCCTCTACAACTGGATTTGTGTAATACCTGGTGTAATGTATTTTCCATAGGCCACAAAGGCCAGAAGCTGCACAGATACTTCTGTTTAGCCAGAAAAGTAATCAAGAAGAATTCTATTATTTAGCATAAATTCCCCCAAGAGAATTTAATCTTTGTTTTGTGACCATACCCTTTACAGTAGAATCTACAATAGAGCCCATTATGGGAGATAAATTTCTAATTATTGCTTCTCTGAATCCAAGTAATAGAAAAAGGACCTAACTAATGATGTCCATCTGGAAGGATGAAAGCCTCTTGACAGTATTCTCTTCATTAAAGTTTCAGGAAGAATTCTTGCCCAGTCCAAATGATAATTATTTTAGAGTTATTAGAAACCTGTATTCAAGAGTGCTTTTCAGGGTCCTTTCCATATCTTTATGAACCTCCTAAAAGATACAATATTCTAGGATTTTGCATGTTTGTGAAGTTTTCAGAGACTGCGTCAGCATTAAGCAATTAGTATGGAAATGACTTGAAATGGTTTTAGTTAAAAACACAATTGACAAGGAAATTTGGTTATTTCTGTGGCCTACAATAACTCAGCATAATAACCATAATTATGATTGATAACATATACTTAGACATATTAGAATTTTAGAAATGCCATATGATTTTGTAATATGTTAATGTCATTCACTAAAATATAACCTAAAAAGGTAAGACATAATGTTTTTTGACAATCCTGCTCATGTAACTTAACATGTCAGATAATTCTGTTTACCTCTCTTTTGGATGCGTCAGGGGCCCTCTGTAGCATCACAAAAGTAGAGGTCAGAAGAGAAAATTTTAAAGCTGAAATTTGTTTTTGGAAAGTATAAAATTTGTTAAAGGTTTAAAACACTTGATATAATGAAATAAAATTCCAGGTCACCATAAGTCATTCATTTGGCCAAAATGATGACTCAAAAACCTTAATAAAGCATAAACCATTACTCATTGATAGAAGGACAATTTAGCTTTCCAAACAATCTTCTTGTATCTTTCTTTTCTTTATTCAGCAGTTTATTCAAAAGTCAAACAAATATTTTTATTCTTTAATATTACATGAATATCTTGTTCAAGAAAGAAAGCCAAATTTCCTATTTGCATTGTATACTATTAATGTGAACCCCAATCTTCAATAAAACCTTATAGATAAATCTGTCATTCTTAATCAGTTTTACCATGAGGTGAGATTCTCAAAAACATTCTCTATCATCTACAAATTTTTGTTAAAGAGCAGATCACTTCTTAAAGTAAACCCTGTTGTGCTTTTATTTCTATGTTCTATATACAGGAAAAAGCAAAGAATACCCTCTTAAATTTAGCTAATATATTTCACACATAATTTTTTACAAGATTTCTTACACATTGTTCAGAACTTCCCCAAACCTTCAACTTTATCCTATGTAATTTAAAACAATCCTTTAACCCTCTAAACCAGGTAAAAATTTACATTTTCCTGTCTTCTTTTATTAAAAGCACATTTCACTTTCTTCACACACATTGCATGTACAACTTTTTAAAGTAGTCTTAGTTACATGTTACAATGTCAACTTCTAGCAATTTTATTTTTGATGAAAAATCTGATAAGTAAATTATGTACTAGGTTTGGAGCCTGGGTCACCAGACAGAAGTGCAGATATGGTCTGATTCTTTCCAACATAGCTAGGAGCATGACTAACTTCACATGTGTCAGACCTTACCTTACCAAGCTGTAAAGCTGGCGAGTTGAACAATTTTTAAAAGCAAAAAAAAGCAGCTTATTACCTAAAATCACTTAACAAACCTAATATCTGACCTGCTTGATTTAGACAAAATATCTGTTACCAAGAATTTTCAAAAGCTCTTTATTTTCGAAAGCTTATTAAATCACATGAAGTAAAAGGCATCAGTTTTAATCTTTTGACAAAGTATTTAAATTATTTGAATCAATTGCTTATTTTTCTTTAAGCTGATTAATTAGAGCTCCTTTATATAAACATCATAAACACAACACATACAACTGTGCAGACAGACAGAAGAAGATCCAGTAGTTGTCAGATTTTTCATTTGTCAGTTTTTAAGTTTCTTAAGTGGATTATTGGCTTCAAGATGAAATTCTTCAAGGAAGAGGTCCAGAAAAGCATGCATTTTCTAGGGCCTAATAAACAGGCAGAGCTGGAAGACAAAAACAGATCTCCAAAGTTAAAGGTCCCATTTTTATATCATATCCTGCATCCCCTGAAACACAGAAATGCTGTGGGAGAATACAGTGCAATGCTTTTACCTTGCATTTCATTGCATGGCAACCCAGCCAGTCAGCCCATTTTGCAATGGAAGTCTTATCTCTCAGTGTGCGGTGGGAACATTTCCATACCTTCTAGGTGGCCAATTGTGTGCATCTCTAATCCAAATGTCTAAAGAGCTGAGTATCTGGCATAACTCTAATTAGCCATCACTGAAAGTACATTTCCTACCCAGTTATTACACACCAGAGTTTTCTCAGAATGAGAAGTAATTTCTGAAAACCTCTTAACTCAAACTTATCAGATATCACAATGAAAAACAGAACAGAGACTTAAATTTTGAGAGGAATCCACATACTTTCAATTCCTGGGTTTTTACAAGGAAAACGGGTTTTTCCTAAAACAGGATCTATGGAGGCTACTGTGTTTTTCCTATGGAGTCCCACATTATTAGAAGTTATCTTAGGTCTTCTCAGGTGTGCATTATGAGCCCAAGAAGAAAAAAAGGAAAGAAAAACAATTTAGTTCTCTGAGAAGAAAACACCCTTTTTCTTCAGAGAAATAAGATTCAAGAAGAGGAAAAAAAGACCAAAAAAAAAAAAAATTTTTACATATGTGTAGAGCTTGGATAGTCACTTTTAATTAAGCTGATTTTTAACAACAGCACTTGCAAAAACAAAAAAAAAAAAAAAAAAAGAGAGAAAGAAAAGAAAGAAAACCCAAAAAAGTTCTTTTAAATTTCTTATACCCTAGTTTAGCCAGGCCAAACAGAAAATATTCCTGGCTTTTAAATGTTACCAAAAGTAACCTCACAGGGAAAACTAACAAGCTTTGAAAAAGGTTATGACTTAACCGTGAGTGTCCAAGTGTATGAGGTATTTTCAAAGAGGGGGTAAATAATTGTTACAGAAGTTAGACTCTTCAATGGTAGCTCAGAGAAAGGAAAATTTAAGAAGGGAACGTAGAAGGTGTTCATGGAGGGGAAGAGAATCAACAAATGTTAACGGTCACACAGATATCAATAAGAAATGTACTAATTCCCTAAGGCAGAATTGAGCCCATGCCACCATTTTAAAATGGCAAAGCCTTAGCTGCTGAGATAAGGGAGCACTGGGAAGTTTCCGTTGCTCTTCCCAGAAGGAGTTCAGAGCAGCCAATTTTGAGTTTGCAATGACTTTTAACTAGCCAAGCTAATTAATAGCAATAACTGTTACATGAACCATAAAATTCCTGTTCCTTAGATGGCAGAGACCAAGTGAAAGTACCACGAAGTGGTTACAAGATCAGGCTCCCAAGGACATAAAACAAGATGGAGACCTCATTCAGTTTTTTGTTTGTTTCAGAGACCCGCAGCAAAATTTGTTACTCACTAGTTTACTGGGCCATCTTGAACAGTGAGCTTATGGAATCCTGAGCCTATGTTCTATACTAAGGTACCCCATTCATGACAACAACAGAAAGACAAATCCATAACACTAGTTTACCAGATTCACTACAGCTTAAGAGTAGCATGATTAATCATTTTTCCCATCAATTAAAACTTTGCAAGAGATAGTGATTTTTATCATTTCCACAACCATTTTGCAAAGAGAGAGCAAGAGAGAGAGAAGCATTGCCTGTGGCAGGGTGGGGAAGGTGATTACCTCAGGTAGATTAGAGAAAAACCCATCCATTGTAGCGAACCTGAACAAGAGTTCAGATGGCTATTGGTTGGTCATGAAGGAATCTTTTTCAGTAATCACATCAGCTCTCAATTTTTCCCCTTTGGGAAGAAAAAGTTTCCCATTTTCCATGATCCTGTGCATGCCTAATCCTGTCACTCATTGACATCAAGAAAAATTGCAAGGCAGATTTAATTGTTTTAAATCAATTAGTCACTTACATTTTAGTCACTTATATAGTCTCTTATGTAGTCACTTATGTAAAGTCTCTAAATAGAAATACTGAAAACCTTTTAGAATCTTCTGCATATCAGTAGGCATCACTAGAAGAGACTAATTTGGGAACTCTCATTTTCAAATCTACTTCAGTGCAGTTTTGTTCATTTGGAACATTCTACTGCAAGCATCTTTAGTAAGATTTTGCCATTTCTGTAAGAATTTGCTGCTAAGTTCTTCAGAAGTTAAGAATCCCATTTTTACCTAAGATATCGGCTTTGTTCTCAGGTTCCTGAGATTAACTTAGCCATTTTTTTTCCTACCTAAGCATGCAAGAAATATGAATCAAAAGAGTAGAAGATAAAAACCTCCATGAACTTCCAAAAAGCCAAATTTTATAACGTATGTAATATTACCATTTACTATCAGTTTCTTTCTGACCCATTCAGATGTAAGAGGCCTCTAACTGGATCCAAGCCAGTTAGTTTCTTAATTAAATTCAATTATGGAACCAGTCCAGTTTCTGTCATGACTTCCAAATACAGTTTGGATCAGAAATTTGCTCAAAGAAACTCAGAGAGCTCAAAACACAAATCCGTGGAGCTAAAAAATTCAGGAAATTACATACCATTATCCCCAGCTGCTCTAATTTTTACATTTTTTAATTCTTTAATGAAAAACAGTTTACACTATCTATGTTAGACTAGTATTTATTGAGTTGGATAACATACATGACCCTCTGCTGAATAGCAGACACAAATCTGTTGAAAAGCAATGACTGAAAATGTCAAAATCTCTCTTGTGCTAACTGAATTATGTACATTTTCTGTTAACTAATGTCTTATAAGTGGTGGCAAAATTTACTTCTACACTCTTAGTTTTTTTGTTTTTTAACTGGCTCTAAGAGTTAAACTGACTTGAGACAGATTATCAGGAGGAAAGCATACAAATTTAATTAATACAATTTATAAGCAGTAAGGTAGGAGGCTGGCAGGACTTGTTTTCCAATAATGATCCCACTGATTGAAGCCCAAACTAGTTGATTCTCAGGGTGAAGTGAAGAAGCTGTCTCAAACCAGCAGATGGCAATGAAGGTGACATCTAGTTGCCCTCACTGCTTGTTAGCATAAAGACATTTCTATTGGCACAATGACAGTTTACAAAGGCAATGGCAATGGACCATGACAATGGCCCAGAAGTTACCTTACATGGTTCCAGAAACTCTCCTTCCCTTTTCTGGAAAGTTTTGAATAATCTACCTCTTGTCATATAATTAAAAGTGGATATAAATGCAACTCCCAACAGCCCATATGCTGTCAACTCTGGGCACACTGTTTTTGGGTTAGCCCTGCTCCTCAATGAGCAGCACTGGTTCAATAAAAGTTGCCCTCTTTCACCTTTGTATTCTTTCCTGGAAGAAGCCAAGAACCTTCCCAGGCTGTCTCGGTTTTGGGGCTCACTTGTCCTTTATCATCTTGGTGATCAAAAAGGGATGAAACAAAACGGTAAAATGGCAATCGGTGATTGATGAGGTGACAAGATGGCAATTGGCAATCGGTGAGACAATGAGATGGTGAGAGGTGGCAATTGGTAAAACAGTTGGGTGGAGAGAAGGTAAAAGGCGATGACTGGTGAGACAGTGAGGTCATGAGCCAGCAAGATTATGATTGATGAGGCATAACACTGCAGAGCTGTAACTCCAGGTAAAGGCACTTCTCAGAGCCATCATCTTTCCTGGCAGGATGTAGAAGCAGATCTGAGCAGCCAGATGGGCAAGCAGCCACAGTGCCACCTTATATAAAATGAGCCACCATTCTTCCTGGACGGTTACAGGATCATGTGCCAATCCTCTCATGGCAGCCAAGCCAGCCCGAGCTGTGA
Source organism: Alouatta palliata (assembly GCA_004027835.1). Lineage (NCBI taxonomy): Eukaryota > Metazoa > Chordata > Mammalia > Primates > Atelidae > Alouatta > Alouatta palliata. The sequence goes on from PVKV010011994.1 coordinate 64,623, forward strand.
AAAGCTAGGGTGGAGACCTTCACCCAAGCCTCACATTGGAGACTAATCAGTATCATTTTAGCTCCTGTAAATGGGTAACTGTTCCATCTGCTCCTGTTTCAATATTGGGTGAGCCTGGAAATAAGGCCTTGGCTACGTAGTCAGTTCAAATATCCCCTGCCATTTGAGTGCCCTGAACCGAAGCACGATGGACAGCTTTCTCCTTGTCAGCCCTGGTTTCAGTCATTTCTCCTCTAACACCATTTTAATTTTTTGATTGGAAATTTTGTTTTAATGTACCTTCCACATTGAAATATATGTTTAATTTGCAGTTTTTGCTTTAGCTCTCCATTAACTGCATTTGGGCAATTGTAGAAGACAGGAAACCTAATTGTGAGAGTGTTCATTCTAGAAGTGTGGGTTAGAGTCTCACCTTCAGTGTTGGCAATTGCTAAGTGTGGGTTAGAGTCTCACTTCAGTGTTGGCCATCCCCATGTGCTCTGGGATTTTTGGCACTGGATATTATGTTTTAGAGGCCCATTCTAGAGAAGTATTGTGAGTTAGAGGCCCACTCTAGAAGGTCCCTAAACCACATACGATTTTTGGTATTGCCTTATCTGTTTTGTGCTCTAAAGTTCAAAACGATTAACCGTGTCATTCTGTTTTTACTTTCCCTTATAGACTTTGTTTAATAAAATTTCTCCTTTTGTATTTCATTCACTGGCAAATGCTTATAATCTACTTTCTCATAAAAAGGAGAGTAGGATAACTCTCTTCTTTACCTCTTTTGTAAGCTTCTGTGATTTTTTTTTTTAATCCTCTGGTTCTAACTCTTGTTATGGCCTGTTGCTGAAATATTTCATCTTAGAGGTATATAAAAGCAATGGTTTTCTCCAGTATAACTTGATTCTATACTCTTACTTATTATTGTTGTGTAAACTTATTTTTGGCTTTTATTCATTGTCTCTTACATTACTTAAAAATTTGTTTAAATTAAACACATTAAATTAAAATTGACTAAAAAGTGGGTGCCAGCCCACATCCATTCTTGTCTGGCCTAGAACATTTAATTGACAGTAAGAAACCTGAAAAACAAGTTTAGGCCATGACAAGAAACAGGATGTCAGACACACCTCACTATACCCCCTTTTTTTGGAAATTAGGCCAGGTTCAAAATGCCTTTCAAGAATATGAAAATTCTATTAAAACCCTGTAAAGAAAAATCTTCTGAGGATCAATTACAATCAAAATGGAAGGGCCCTTCTCAGGTGCTTATTGTTAAGTACTTGCTCAGTGTCTCATCCTTGATAATTAAAAAATGATGCTTCCTTTCTGGTATAGAGAGGGTATCTTTCACATGGGAATCTCATCACTTGCTTTTAAGAATCGGCAACCAACAGAATGGGAAAATTTTTTGCCATCTACCCATCTGACAAAGGGCTAATGTCCAGAATCTACAAAGAACGAAAACAGATTTACAAGAAAAAAGCCCATTCAAAAGTGGGTGAAGGATATGAACAGACACTTTACAAAAGAAGACATATATGAGGCCAACAAACATATGCTCATCATCACTGGTCATTAGAGAAATGCAAATCAAAACCACATTGAGATACCATCTCACGCCAGTTAGAATGGCGATCATTAAAAAATCTGGAGACAACAGATGGTGGAGAGGATGTGGAGAAATAGGAACACTCTTACACTGTTGGTGGGAGTGTAAATTAGTTCAACCATTGTGGAAGACAGTGTGGCGATTCCTCAAGGACCTAGAAATAAATTCCATTTGACTCAGCAATCCCATTACTGGGTATATATCCAAAGGATTATGAATCATTCTACTCTAAGGACACATGCACACGAATGTTCATTGCAGCACTGTTTACAATAGCAAAGACTTGGAACCAACCCAAATGCCCATCGATGATAGACTGGACAGGGAAAATATGGCACATATACACCATGGAATATTATGCAGCCATATAAAACGGGGTTCATGTCCTTCGTAGGGACATGGATGAACCTGGAAACCATCATTCTCAGCAAAGTGACACAAGAACAGAAAATCAAACACCGCATGTTCTCACTCATAGGCGGGTGTTGAACAATGAGAACCCATGAACACAGGGAGGGGAGCATCACACACTGGGGTCTGTCAGGGGAACTAGGGGAGGGACAGTGAGGTGTGGGGAGTTGGAGAGGGATAACATGGGGAGAAATGCCAGATAAGGTGATGGGGAGGAAGGCAGCAAACCACATTGCCATGTATGTACCTATGCAACAATCTTGCATGTTCTTCACATGTACCCCAAAACCTAAAATGCAACAAAATATATATTAAAAAAAAAAGAAAAAAAAAACAGAAGAAAAGTGATAGTGGTCTTGCCACTGCATTTTTTCAATTGTTTTTAACTCAAAATAATCAATATGCAGGAGCAGCGTATTTGGGGATGGCATGTACTTAAATTCTTCAGTTTGATATGAAATTATTTGCTATATTTTTCTTTTTATGAAATCAATGTTTATGACAAAAACAACTAAAATGATATGGAGGTATGCATACAGGAAAAAAATTTCTCATGATCCTTTTCCCATCTTATCCTTCAGAAGTAATCTTAGTCAAGGTTCGATATGTACCCTTTAAGATTTATTTTTTATCCATATACAGAAAGCATTTTTTATGGTATCATATAATATTATACATATGGTTCTATTACTTACTTTTTTTCATTTAATTATGTATATGGGAACCTTTAAATATCTTTGTACATAACTCTTTTTATACCACTTATTGGAATTCCATTAATACTGGATATACTAGTATTTCTTTACTAACAATTCATTGATTGGCATGAAGTTTGCTTCCAATTCCTTGTTATAAACAATGCTGTAATAATCAGTGTTTTGTGCACTTGCATGCAAAGTTAAACTTTTCTCCCATAAGATAAATTCTCAGAATTCTCAGAAGCATAAATTCTGATTTCAAAGATAGTCACAATTTACATTTTGTTAAAGTCATATTTCCTCCAGAAAAGTTACCATAATTTAGAATTTTATCAAGAGCATGTGATATCATTTCTTTCTACACACTTGCTAGCACTGGGTATTATAAATATTTTTTTATTTTGCCAATGTGACAGATGAAACATAGCTTCTGATGTGCATTTCTGGGTTTTAAGTGTGTTCTTTATTTTTTTATTTTTTTTTAATATATATACTTTTTATTGCATTTTAGGTTTGGGGGTACATGTGAAGAACATGCAAGATTGTTGCATAGGTACACACATGGCAGTGTGATTTGCTGCCTTCCTCCCCATCACCTATATCTGGTATTTCTCCCCATGCTATCCCTCCCCAACTCCCCACCCCCTGCTGTCCCTCCCCTTTTTCCCCCCAA
>PVKV010011995.1:0-24053 GCA_004027835.1 Alouatta palliata
CAACATGGTGAAACCCCGTCTCTACTAAAAATACAAAAATTAGCTGGGCATGGTGGCACGTGCCTGTAGTCCCAGCTACTCGGGAGGCTGAAGCAGGAGAATTGCTTGAACCCAGGAGGCGGAGGTTGCGGTGAGCCGAGATCGTGCCATTGCACTCCAGCCTGGGTAACAAGAGCGAAACTCCGTCTCAAAAAAAAAAGAAAAAAAAAGTTAGGGACCTGGTTGAGTGCAGTGGCTCATGCCTGTAATCTCAGCACTTTGGGAGACTGAGGCAGGAGGATAACCTGAGGTCAGGAGTTCAAGACCAGCCTGGCCAACACAGGGAAACCTACTAAAAATACAAAAATTAGCTGGTTGTGGTGCCACACGCCTGTAGGCCCAGCTACTTGGGAGGCTGAGGCAGGAGAATTGCTTGAACCTGGGAGGCGGAGGTTGCAGTGAGCCAAGATCATACCATTGCACTCCAGGCTGGGCCACAGAGAGAGACTCCGTCTCCAAAAAAAAAAAAAAAAAAAAAAAAGGGAGACCTGCCTGGAATCAGATGGCACTCTTAAAAGAGGTAACCGAGAACGGGTGCGATGGCTCACACCTGTAATCCCAGCACTTTGGGAGGCCGAGGCAAGCAGATCACAAGGTCAGGAGTTTGAGACCAGCCTGGCCAATATGGTTAAACCCCATCTCTACTAAAAATACAAAAATTAGCCGGGCATGGTGGGCACCTGTGGTCCCAGCTACTCAGGAGGCTGAGGTAGGAGAATCTCTTGAACCTGGGAAACAGAAGTTGCAGTGAGCTGAGATTGCGCCACTGTACTCCAGCCTGGGCGATAGAGCAAGACTCCGTATCAGAAAAAAAAAAAAAAAGAAATAACTGAATAAAATTTAATAAAGGGACTATTTGAAAAAAAAAAAGCAACAAGGATTGGTGAAGTACCCAGGGGCAAAGGCAGTTGCTAGAACCTGAGGAGAACCATAGTAGTGGACTTCAGTCTGGAATGCACTCTTTGTGAAACACTGGCCCAGCAGGGAGAGCTGGGGGAATGAAAACCTGATCTCTCTCTCCTCCACCCATTGGGCAAACACCACTGGAATCCAGAGGACAAAGGACCCTCATCTATGCAGTCAGAAGAGGTCAGCCTCCCAGGGCACGAGCAATGTAGAATGGATCTGAAGAGGCAGACAGCACAAGTGGGGCCTGCGCCAGTGGTTGGGGGGCTGTGTTAGTGTGGGTACAGGGCAAACACGTAAAACTTAACACTTGTCGATATCTCCTTTTCATTCTTCACAGTCTTGTTTTCACACTGCTTCCATTAGTGACTTGTCATGTCCATGCAGGACCTTAATGATTGTTGAAAATACACTAGTTGGGCCTGGTGCGGTGGCTCAAGCCTGTAATCCCAGCACTTTGGGAGGCTGAGGCGGGTGGATCACGAGATCAGGAGTTCAACACCAGCCTGGCCAATGTAGTGAAACCCCATCTCTACTAAAATTACAAAAATTAGCCAGGCGTAGTGGCAGGCACCTATAGTCCCAGCTACTTGGGAGGCTGAGGCAGAAGAAGAGCTTGAAGATGGGAGGTGGAGGTTGCAATGAGCTGAGATCAGGCCACTGCACTCCAGTCTGGATGACACAGTGAGACTCTGTCTCAAAAAAAAAAAAAGAAAATACACTAGTTTTGGAGACTGTCTTCAGAGGATGTCAATGCTCTCTCGATTTTCCACTTGCCCTACCCAGGTATTACTTCTCATGGAAAAATGACAAAAATTAAGCCTATCGCCTGGTCATGTCTAGTATATTATAGTTCAGTATATACAGAGAAACCTTTGGGTTGAACTTAAAATATGTAAGGAGGCAGCTTTAGGCTAAGCTTAATTTAACAATGCTGAAGTTCCAAGACTCTAACCCCAAACTGAGATGTTTATATGACCTTCTTAGAAATTAGGAGAGAAAGATAATAGCCAAATCCCCAAAGAGGCTGGAATTAGCCAAGAAAATAAGGGAGTTCCTTCTGCTTTAACTTTTTGTCACTTTGAAAGGACCAATCTGCTCTTCGTTTTCTATTACTGCTTTCCTCAGCCCTTTTCGGTCTATAAAATCAAACTCCAGGCCAGGTGTGGTGGCTCACACCCATAATCCCAACACTTTGGGAGGCAGAGGTGGGTGAATCATCTGAGGTAAGAAGTTCGAGACCAGCCTGGCCAACTTGGTGAAACCGCATCTCTACTAAAAATACAGAAACTAGCCGGGCATGGTGGTGCATGCCTGTAGTCCCAGATACTTGGGAGGCTGAAGCAGGGAAATCACTTGAACCCAGGAGGTGGAGCTTGTAGCGAGCGGAGATCCTTCCGCTACACTCTACCCTGGGCGACAGAGTAAAACTCCGTCTCAAAAAAAAAAGAAAAGAAATCAACTCCTCTTCTTGGCTCCTTGGAACAATCATTCTATTTTATAAAATGAGATGCGTTGCCCGATTCCAGAATCACAAATAAAAGCTTATTAAGATCTATAACTAGGCCAGGCACAGTGGTTTACACCTGTAATCCCAGCACTTTGGGAGGCTAAAGTGGGTGGATCAAGAGGTCAAGAGCTCAAGATCATCCTGGCCAACATGGTGAAATCCCGTCTCTACTAAAAGTACAAAAATTAGCTGGGCATGGTGGTGCGTGCCTGTAGTCCCAGCTACTCAAGTGACTGAGGCAGGAGAATCACTTGAACCCTGCAGGCAGAGGTTGCAATGAGCCTAGGTAACACCACTGCATTCCGGCCTGGGCAACAGAGTGAGACTCTGTCTCAAAAAAATAGATCTATAACTACGTTGGGCATGGTGGTTCATGCCTGTAATCCAAGCACTTTGGGAAGCTGAGGTGGGCAGATCACCTGAGGTCAGGAGTTGGAGACCAGCCTGGCCAATGTGGCAAAACCCCATCTCTACTAAAAATACAAAAATTAGCCAGATGTAGTGGTGGGCACCTGTAATTCCAGCTACTCAGGGGCTGAGACAGGAAGAATTGCTTGAACATGGGAGGCAGAGCTGAGACTGTGCCATTGCACTTCAGCCTGGGTGACAAAAGCAAAACTCTGTCTCAAAAAAAAAAAATCTATAACTAAATTTGTTGCAACTTTGTCTTTCGACAACCCCTTCCAATCTTCTGTCTCCACTTAACTGTTGACCTTCCCTCATTGGGTAGCTACAGAGAAAAGAGAGTAAAACGAGGAGAAGGAAGAAGTGAAGAAAAGATAAGTGTGTGCCTTTTTCCACTTCTCCTTATCACTGAAATCATACACCACTGATTTTCCTATGCATGGGAACTTCAGAACTTAAGCCAGTTAAAGGGAGGTGCCAGAGCCAACCTTTAATCATTGGTTGATTCAATAACCATGACCTGTAATATTATTCTCAGCATTTGACAATGACATTACTCGTAATGATTGGTGTCTCTGTGTGAACATGACTTAGAGACCAAGGCTAGGCTAATGGTCCTGTATAGACTGCACATATAAAACTGATTTTCTTTTTTTTCTAAAGGTGGGGTTTCACCATGTTGGTCAGGCTGGTCTTGAACTCCCAACCTTAGGTGATCTGCCCGCCTTGGCCTCCAAAATGCTTAGATTACAGGCGTGAGCCACCACACCCAGCCATAAAACTGATTTTCTAGTCTGTGGAAACAGTCACTTAGTCACTTCCCTTTTGCAAAACTCATCATCCATTTCTGATTACAAAACACCAGGTTAGTCTGTCTGCCCTTGTCATTTCCCAGCTAATCACAAGTATGACATTCTGATTCTGCTAAATACCAGGAAATCAGAAATATAGAAGTCATAGGCTCTGACCACAGTAATGAGTATAGGGTTTTACACATTAGGTACTGAAAAACATCTGTTGAATGACTAAATACATGTTCTTGAGAATTGTGTTTACTACTCCAAGGTAAAAGGATGTAGTGATAATATGACAGAATTTAAAAGCAATATTGGGGCCAGACGCAGTGGCTCACACCTGTAACCCCAACACTTTGGGAGGCCAAAGTGGGCAGATCACCTGAGATTGGGAGTTCGAGGCCAGCCTGACCAACATGGAGAAACCCCGTCTCTACTGAAAATACAAAATTAGCCAGGCATGAAGGCGCATGCCTGTAATCCCAGCTACTCGGAAGGCTGAGGCAGGAGAATCGCTCGAATCCAGGAGGCAAAGGTTGCAGTGAGCTGAGATTGCACCATTGCACTCCAGCCTGGGCAACAAGAGCAAAACTCTGTCTCAATCAATCAATCAATAAATAAATGCAAGCAATATTGGGATAATTAATAACATTATCTACTCACAGATGTTGCTGAAGATGGAATGAACTAATACTGTGAAAACTCCCAGTAAAACTTTAAAGCCCTGGCCAGACCAGCCTGACCAACATGGTGAAACCCCATCTCTACTAAATCTATAAAAATTAGCTGGGTGTGGTGGCAGGCGCCTATAATCCCAGCTACTCAGGAGGCTGAGGCAAGAGAATCGCTTGAACCTGGGAGGCAGAGGTTGCAGTGAGCTGAGATCGTGTCACTGTACTTCAGCCTGGGCAATAGAGTGAGACTCCATCTCAAAAACAAAAACAAAAACAAAAACAAAAACAAAAACAGACAAAACCCAAAAACTTTAGCTCTTTTTCTTCAGCAAGGCAGCCAAGTTGCAGACACACAGAGATGCAGATCTTTGTGAAGACCCTCATGGGCAAGAACATCACCCTTGAGGTCGAGCCCAATGACACCACTGAGAATATCAAAGCCAAAATTCAAGACAAGGAGGGTATCCCACTTGAGCAGCAGCGTCTGATATTCGCTGGCAAACAGCTGGAGGATGGCGGCACTCACTCAAACTATAACATCCAGAAAGAGTCCACCCTGCACCTGGTGCTGCGCCTGCGAGGTGGCATTATTGAGCCTTCCGTCTGCCAGCTCGCCCAGAAATACAGCGGTGACAAGATGACCTGCCGCAAGCGCTGTGCTCGCCCGCACCCCCGTGCTGTCCACTGCTGCAAGAAGCGTGGCCACACCAACAACCTGTGCCCCGAGAAGAAGTTCAAATAAGCCTCTTCCTTCCTCGAAGGGCAGCCTCCTGCCCAGGCCCCATGGCCCTGGAGCCTCAACAAAGTGTCCCTTTGGCTGACTGGAGTAGCAAAAAAAAAAAAGCCAAAATTTTAAAGGCCTATACACATGTTAATTAGTATCAGTATATGGGAAATAGATACTATGGATAATTAGTGCAAAAATTAGAAGTCAAATATTCGCCGGGCGCGGTGGCTCACGCCTGTAATCCTAGCACTTTGGGAGGCTGAGGCGGGCGGATCACCTGAGGTCAGGAGTTCAAGACCAGCCTGACCAATATGGTGAAACCCCGTCTTTAAAAAAAAAAAAAAAAAAAGAAGTCAAATATTCGTTCTTCCCCAATGGTCCCTAACTATGTGACCTTGGGAAAGTTACTCAGAGTTGCTCTCTGAGGCTTATTTTTCACACTTGTAAAGTGGGGATATTCATACAGTTATTTTCCTTCTATGTATAGCTCAGAGAGTCATTGCAAAATGCTTTGGAAGTTGTAAAACATGCTGTAGATGCTGATTTTGGTTTATTTGGGTGATTAGTACCACATGATCCAGTGGACAGAATGTCAATAGGTTACACACTTTACCCCTACAGTGACAATTTAAAAAAATACACTTCTCAAAAAGCATATCCATTTTGGGTCAATGCATATGGTTGTTGAATCTGTGGACCACTCAAGGGTAGACACACCACAGCCTGGCTGCCAAAGTGAAATGTTCCAGCCACTGAGGCAGACAGAATTAAATCAACCTCATTCTAAGTATCAGGAAACCCGTCTCGCAGTCAGCTCTTTCCATGACTTCTAATGGATAGCAAAATAGGAAAATTTGCATTCCTCATGGGTTTGATAGTGACAACACTGGACAGATACTGTGAGCTGGGTTTCAGGCCCAATTGTACTTTCTGACTGTGTGATCACAGACAAGTCATTTATCACTGCTTAGCTGGACAAGAGAATAATGCAATCTACTCTGCAGGACTTTTAGGAGGCTAAAGTAAGTTTGTGCATGAAATGTCATTATGTAGACTGCAAAACACCAAACAAATGTAGTATTAGTATTCCCAGACACTGAGGGAGATGTTACTGAGCACTGAAATTTCCTCACACGTAAACAGCAGAAGTAGAGAGAGCGTGGGGGCGGTGGGGCATGGGGCGGGGGGCAGTACGGAGATAAAAAGCAAAAGGCCTGGATAATTCACAAACTGGAATAAGCAATTCCTAAGTGATACAGACTTGTCCAACCTGGGCCCAATGTAGAGCTCTGGGCCAACTTCAGTGGCTGGAAAATGGGGCCTATCAGGGAAAGTTGAAGGAACTGTTTCTTTTACAGAAAAGATAGATGAGGCTGGGCACAGCAGGTCATGTCTGTAATCCCAGCACTTTGGGAGGCCAAGGTGGGCAGATCACAAGGTCAGGAGTTCGAGACCAGCCTGACCAATATGGTGAAACCCTGTCTCTACTAAAAGTCCAAAAATCTGCTGGGTGTGGTGGCATGCACCTGTAATCTCAGCTACTCAGGAGGCTGAGGCAGGAGAATTGCTTGAACCCGGCAGGCGGAGGTTGCGGTGAGCTGAGATCGCACCACTACACTCCAGCCTGGGCGAAAGAGTGAGACTCTGTCTCAAAAAAAAAAAGATAAATGAGAGGGAACCTGCACTTTCCAAGTGCAGCCTTGGCAAATGTGGCCAGCAGCTGTGCGCCATTTCCACAGAGAAGGGCCTGACAGGTGGCCAGTGAGGATCTGTTCGGATAGTTAGAGTGGGAGTTTTCTGTTCCATACAGCAACTGGGCAGGCCAAAGCCAGCGCTAGAGCTGCTGTGAGCTGGTCACGTACTCAGCTGAAGCCCCTGGCAAGCTGAGCGGAGCAGGGGACGCAGTAGCACAGTGTTTGGTCATGTTGAATAAACAGGCTGGCCCCTCAGAGTGAAAGTTTTGTCTTTGTGAGATGGAGCTAAAGATGCCCCCTCAGACAAGGACCTTACTTTGGCAGGTAGCTCACCCCAGAACTAAACTGCACTTTAATCCCTAAATTCGTTCCTTGTGACAATTTACTACAGCCTCACATGACCCTAAATACACAGCAAAATTCTAAGCTGGGCATGGTGGGGCATGTCTGTAATCCCAGCTACTTGGGAGTCTGAGGTGGGAGGATCAGGGAGCCCAGGGGTTTGAGTCCAGCCTGGGCAACATAGTGATAGTCTCATTCATTCGTTCATTTCTTATCTGTTGAGCTGGTACTAGTGAGAGTTACACACTGGTAGAAAAACCAGGGTGAGTATCACCTCAGTTTTTCCAGGAGGAAGTACACTGAACCAAGGCAAGCTTAGTAAAAAACTGTGGTATAAAGTAGAGGGATGCGAAGCCAAGGCAGGGGGTGGCTTGAGGCCAGGAGTTCAAGACCATTCAGGGCAACATAACAAGACCCTGTCTCTGCAAAGAATAAAAAATTTAATTAGTTTGGGTGTGGTGGCTCATGCCTATAATCCCGAACTTTGGGAGGCCAAGGCGAGTGGATCACCCGAGGTCACGAGTTCGAGACCAGCTTGGCCAACGTGGCAAAACCCCATCTCTAGTAAAAATATAAAAAACACTAGCCAGGCATGGTGATGGGCACCTCTAATCCCAGCTACTCGGGAGGCCGAGGCAGGAGAATCACTTGAACCTGGGAGGTGGAGGTGGCAGTGAGCGGAGATCATGCCACTGCACTTCAGCCTGGGAGACAGAGCAAGACCCTGTCTCAAAAAAAAAAAAAAAAAAAATGTATATTTATGTATATAGAGCCAACGTGGTGGCACCCAACTGTAGTTTCAGCTACTCAGGAGGCTGAGGCAGGAGGATGGCTTGAGCTCAGTCAAGGCTGCAGTAAGCTATGACTGTGCTATGGCACTCCAGTCTGAGCAACAAGAGCAAGACCCTGTCTCAAAATAAAACAATAATAATAATAGAGGAAAAAAGGAGAACTATGAAGAGTGAGCCATGGATTCAGGGGTAGGAGGCATCTCTAATAACTGCAGAGGAGAATAACATCATAGAGGAAGTAACATTGGGGTAAGCGACTGAGGACAGGGAGATTTTGGCAGGGCAACCAACGGCAGGAAGAGTGTTTAGGGCAGTGGCTACAGCATGAATCTTTGGGTGTTAAGTGGGTAGTTGATTTTTTATTATTCACGGGTTTTACCATGTCTTTAACAGAAGTGTAGGCTTGTTAAGAACAGTGAGTGTGGCTGGGCGTGGTGGCCCACACCTGTAATCCCAGCACTTTGGGAGGCAGCAGAGCAGGGGTGGGGGGTGGATCACAAGGTCAAGGTCAGGAGTTCAAGACCAGCCTGACCAACATGGTGAAACGCTGTCTCTACCAAAAATTAAAAAAAATAAAAAAATTAAAAAAGATGGGCGTGGTGGTGTATGCCTGTAATCCCAGCTACTCAGGAGGCTGAGGCAGGAGAATCGCTTGAACCCGGGAGGCAGAGGTCGCAGTGAGCCAAGATCACGCCATTGCACCCCAGCCTAAGAGACAGAGTGAGACTCTGTCTCAAAATAAAAAGGAGGAGCGAGTATGCATGACACTTCTTTCATGAGCTGTACAGCTCCCAGCATAGTGTTCCCTCCATATCCGTGGAATGAATGTCCCATTCTGCCCTGCTTTCCTGCTTCTTGACCGTAATTTCTCCTCAGAGACACTGCTCTAACCATATCCTTCCTTTAGGCTTTTATCTGTCCTTCACATGTTCAAATCATATCCATCTGTGAGGCCACCTTCCTTTTTTTTTTGAGACAGAGTCTTGCTGTGTCACCTAGACTGCAGTGCAGTGGCACGGTCTCGGCTCACTGCAGCCTCCACCTCCTGGGCTCAAGTGATTCTCCTGCCTGAGCCTCCCGAGTAGCTGGGATTACAGGCACGTGCCACCAGGCCAGGCTAATTGAACCAGTTTGAGACCAGTTGGCCAGCTGTTCTCAAACTTCTGACCTCAACGTGATCAGCTGGCCTTGACCTCCCAAAGTGCTGGGATTATAGGTGTGAGCCACTGCCCCTGGCCAACCACCTTCCCTTTTTATCCTGGGGATAAAGGACTGAATCTCTTTTGAACTCCGATTTATAAAGTTGAACCACATGAAACTGTTGTTTCTGTAGATCAAAAATGGCCAAACATTGGCTATTTTATGAGGTTTAACCTAGTATACTACCTTTTGCTGACTTGGCACTCGGTCTTATTTTGTAGTACTTTCTGTTACTAGAATAATGATTTCTTTCTTTTCTGGCTTTATCCCTGCCTCCTACTCCCACCCCCACCAAATGGAAGCCCCATAAGAGCAGGACCTGTGCTCTTATTCTTTGCTGTGATTCCAGTGCCCAGCACACTGCATGATACATGGTAGGAGATGGTTATTTGGATTATTTACGGTCTGAGGCTTTTACAAAGAATGCTGCTATGAACATCTTTTTCTGTGTCTCTTTTGTTCAAGCAATTCTCCTGTCTCAGCCTCTTCATGTAGCTGGGATTACAGGTGTGCACCACCTCACCTGGCTAATTTTTGTATTTCAGTAGAGATGGGGTTTTACCATGTTGGCCAGGCTAGTCTTGAACTCCTGAACTCAGGTGATCCGCCCATCTCAGCTTCCTAAAGTGCTGGGATTAAAGGCATCAGCCACCTTGCCCATCCTATTTTTTATTTTTATTTATTTATTTTTTTTTTGAGACGGAGTCTCATTCTTATTGCCCAGGCTGGAATGCAATAGCACAATCTCAGCTCACCGCAAACTCCGCCTCCTGGGTTCAAGTGATTCTCCTGCCTCAGCCTCCCGGGTAGCTGGGAGTACAGGCATGTGCCACCATGCCTGGCTAATTTTGTATTTTTAATAGAGACAGTTTCTCCATGTTGGTCAGGCTGGTCTCAAACTCCCTCGGCCTCCCAAAGTGTTGAGATTACAGGCGTGAGCCAGTGTGCCCAGCCCCTATTTTTTATTTTTAAAAATTGGAAAAAAAAAAAATAGAGATGAGTGTCATTACGTTGCCCAGGCTGGTCTTGAACTCTTGGGCTTAAGTGTTCCTCCTGCCTCCTCCTCCTTCCAAAGTGCTGGGATTATAGGTGTGAGCCATCATGCCTGGCCCCTCCATTTATTTAGACCATCTTTAATTTCTCTCTTTTTGTGTGGGGGAGGTTCTTTCTTTCTTTCTTTCTTTTTTAGACAGAGTTTCGCTCTTGTTGCCCAGGCTAGAGTGCAATGGCGTGATCTCGGCTCACCACAACCTCCACCTCCCGGGTTCTAGTGATTCTCCTGCCTCAGCCTCCCGAATAGCTGGGATTAGAGCCATGTGCCACCATGCTCGGCTAATTTTGTATTTTCAGTAGAGATGGGGTTTCTCCATGATGGTCAGGCTGATCTCAAACTCTCGACCACAGGTGATCTGCCTGCCTCAGCCTCCCAAAGTGCTAGGATTATAGGCGTGAGCCACCACGCCTGGCCCATCTTTAATTTCTCTTAAAAAAAAAATCTTTTTGGCCGGGCGCGGTGGCTCACGCCTGTAATCCCAGCACTTTGGGAGGCCGAGGCGGGTGGATCACGAGGTCAAGAGATCGAGACCATTCTGGTCAACGTGGTGAAACCCCGTCTCTACTAAAAATACAAAACTTAGCTGGGCGTGGTGGCGTGCGCCTGTAGTCCCAGCTACTCAGGAGGCTGAGGCAGGAGAATTGCTTGAACCCAGGAGGCAGAGGTTGCGGTGAGCCGAGATCGCGCCATTGCACTCCAGCCTGGGTAATAAGAGCGAAACTCCGTCTCAAAAAAAAAAAAAAAAAAAATCTTTTTGGAATAATATAATTTATTTAAAGGAAGGGAAGATCATTCAGCTTGGGTAGATGTAAGGAGAATCGATATCAGAAAAAATCTTGGGTTAGTCAAGAAGAGATGCCATATGAGCTGAATCTTGGAAAAAAAAAATGCAGGTGTAAATTAGGTAAATAGGACAAAAGAGTATTCCAGGCAGAGAAACAACAAAGGCAAAGGTATCAAGAAACCACGTGATTTATAACTCTAAGTAGCTGGAAATCATTGACACATAAATGTAAAGGGGAGAGTGGCAGAGGTGACTGATCTAGACAGGAATCACTACTTGGGAAGCACAGAAGAGTCTACCAAAACTTGGGGATGTGGGTAGACCTTCTAGTTGCTGACAGGCTCATCATCTTCAGGTGCTCTGTGCTATCAACTTACTCACCCATGTTACAGTGGAATTCAGTGTAGTTGAAGCTTTTGCTCTCTGTGTCGTTTTTTTTCTTTTTCCTTTTTTAAGAGACAGGGTTGGCTGGGCGCAGTGGCTCACACCTGTAATCCCAGCACTCTGGGAGGCCAAGGTGGGTGGATCACCAGAGGTCAGGAGTTTGAGACCAGCCTGGCCAACATGGTGAAACCCCATCTCTACTAAAAATACAAAAATTAGGTGGGCATGGTGGTGGGTGCCTGTAATCCCAGCTACTTGGGAGGCTGAGGCAGGAGAACTGCTGGAACCCAGGAGGTAGAGGTTGCAGTGAGCGAAGATTGTGCCATTGCACTCCAGCGTGGGCGACAAGAGTGAAACTATGTCTTAAAAAAAAAGAATAGGCCAGGCGTGGTGGCTCACGCCTGTAATTCTAGCACTTTGGGAGGTCAAGGCAGGTGGATCATGAGGTCAAGAGATCAAGACCATCCTGGCCAACATAGTGAAATCCCGTCTCTACAAAAAAAAAAAAAAAGAGAGAGACAGGGTCTTGCTTGTTCTGCTTCCCGGGCTGGAGTACAGTGGTGTGATCATGGTTCACTGCAGTCTTGATCTCCAGTGCTCAAGCAATTCCCCTGCCTCAGCCTCCCTATTAGGACTACACATGTGCACCATTATGTCAGGTAATTTTAATTTTTATATAGATGGGGTCTGGCTATGTTGCCCAGGCTGGTCTTGACTCTTGGCATCATGTGTTGGGAATATAGATGTGAGCCACTGCACCCAGCCAATGTGTTGCCTTTTTTGACTTCTCCTGGTGACACTTGAGTACTTTCAGGGCATTCTGGGCCTATATACATACATTTCTGTAGTGGTCGTTTCAGTTGTCATTGACATCTTTATGCTCAATTTGTACCATGAGGTATAGAGGAACACCCGAGAGCTCTTGTCTTTCAGAGCTGCTTTTTTCTTCATGACATCGCATTTGTATTTTCTGAGTTCTTGGCTTGGACTTAGGTAGTGCTGTTTCACGAATTCCCTCCAGGAAATATCCTTGCTGTGTACAAACAGCCTGCATAGGATGCAAAGCAGGGCCACGAGAGTGTCCTAGATCTTTAGAGAGGATGCCATCTCAGCCACTAGGGCCCCCCATCTAGATTCCACGTTGCAGTTCACTGGTTGTAGTGGGGATCAGTATACGGATCTGAAGAGCAGAATGTGTCCTCCTCCTTCTCTGAAACCCCAAGAGGTGTCTACCAGGTTACTCTAATGGATACAACCCAGGAAGATGCAAGAGATGTATAGGACTAGGTATGGGAGAGAAGGGTGAGGAGCTCCCATGTCTTCTGTGGTTATGCCACTCTCCCAGCACCTGCACGTAGTCAGCAGTCTGGAAGCTCCTCAAAAATGTTTTTTTTGTTTTTTTTTTGAAACAGAGTCTTTCACTATCGCCCATGCTGGAGTGCAGTGCCGCGACCTTGGCTCACTGCAACCTCCGCCTCCTGGGCTCAAGCAATTCTCCCGCCTCAGCCTCCCAAGTAGCTGGGATTACAGGTACCTGCCACTATGCCTGGCTAATTGTGTCATATTTTTAGTACAGACGGGGTTTCACTATGTTGGCCAGGATGGTCTCAGACGCCTGACCTCGTGATCCACCTGCCTTGGCCTCCTGAAGTGCTGGAATTACCGGCGTGAGCCACAGTGCCCGGCCCAAAAATGTTTTAAACCTGTGTACAGGCTTTGTGCGTCTTTCATTGGTTGTTCTCATATATTAGATATTTAATAGTTCTTAATATTATTTTTAAATGTTATTTGTGGTCAGGCAAGGTGGCTCACGTCTGTAATCCCAGCACTTTGGGAGGCCAAGGCAGATCACGAGGTCAGGAGTTTGAGACCAGCCTGGCCAAGATGGTAAAACCTCGCCTCTACTAAAAATACAAAAAAATTAGCTGGGCATGGTGGTGCATGCCTGTAATCCCAGCTACTTAGGAGGCTGAGGCAGAGAATTGCTTGAACCCAGGAGGCAGGGGTTGCAGTGAGCCAAGATCATGACACTGCACTTCAGTGTGGGCAACAGAGCCAGACTCTGCTTCAAAAAAAAAAAAAAAAAGTATTTGTTCATTTCCTAATGCTTTTTTTGTACATAAGACAATGAATTTTTGTTGGACATTAACCTAGCTATTAACAGCTTTGCTAGTTAAACAATCCAGGAGCAACCCTTAACTATTTGAGATGGAGTTGATGGATAAATATCTCTAGCTTCCTCCCTCCTCAGTAGGTTAATTCTCAGGTATGTCCGGGTCTCTAAGAGGGTTCCCGGTGGGATTGGGTTCCAGTTGTCTGTGGTAGTAAAACACTTATCAATCCACCTTTTATTGGTTTCTCCCATTCTCATACATTTCTCCATTCCCACACAGTGCTTCCTGCAGTCACCTCCTAAATCAATGATTCACAGCCAAATCCTTGTCTTAAGGTCTGCTTCTGGGAAAACCAAATCTAAGATATGGCCTGTTTCAGGGATGGGGTCCTTCAGGTCTGAATACTGAGTAAGAGGGGTTCGTTAGCACTCCCCACTGCACTGGGGGAGACCAGACATCAATCCCTGTTGTCTTAGCCCCAAGTATCTGTAAGACCTGCTCTACCTCAGCATCTGACTTGGTATTTCTGGAATTGACAAGCATCCCAAGAGAAAAACTGGCTCCAGAGGACTCACTTGGGTCTTATTCATCCCTTGGACCTTGGTTTGGTAATTCATCATTTTGTTAGATTTCTTGTGCCATTGAGAAAATTTGAAGAAATACTTTGCCTAACTTTTCCAGTTGTCCTCAAAGGGAGAATTAGTTCAAATTATTAGAAAGGAACTCCCCAAGTCTATTTTCTAAGGTTGTATTGCACTTTGACTCTTCAAAGAGCTTCTGCTGACCCCTGCTTATCTCCATTCTTTTATCTGTATTTCCTCACCCCCCCACACATGTGATGGTCTTTCACAACTCCATGCCTTTACTTGTTTTTCTCTGTTCAAAGCATGACCCACCAAGATGTTAGAGCCCTGGGAGAGGGAAATTCGTCCTAATATGCCATCTGGGACAACAAAAAGGTAGCAATGCCAAGATGGTTATCAAAGACCAGATAGGCAGGTCGCCAAGAGGCTGTCTAGAGGGAGCAGACCAACTTTCAACCAGGAAAGTCTCAGTTCTAGGAAACTAGGAGGAGTGGGTAAATCAAGTTGAAAGCAGGATAAAAGCATAATGAAAAGACCACTAGAGATTTGGAAGAAAGAGAAAAGAGGCAAAGTATGGGCATGGTGTGGTCTGTTTGGGGGCAATTCTTAAAAGACTAGATTTAAGCCAGATATTCTATTTGTTCAGAATATTCTTGAAAGCTCAGCTTGGCTGGGCGTGGTGGCACACACCTGTCATCCCAGCACTTTGGGAGGTCAAGGTGGGTGAATCACCTGAGGTCAGGAGTTCGAGACCAGCCTGGCCAGTATGGTGAAACTCTGTCTCTGCTAAAAATACAAAAAATTAGCCAGGCGTTGTGGTACCTGTAATTCCAGCTACTCGGGAGGCTGAGGCAGGAGAATCACTTGAACCCAGGTGGTGGAGGCCGCAGTGAGCTGAGATCATGCCATTGCACTCTAGCCTGGGCAACAAGAGTGAAACTCTATCTCAAAAAAAAAAAAAAAAGCTCAGCTTAAGTGCTTTTCTTAATTCTCTTGGCTGGAATCACTTCTTCCTTTAATCTCCACAGTACTCTTCTTCCATTTATCGTATCATTTTTTTCCCTGTTGGCTTTGAATAGTCTATTCCTTCTCAATTATTAACTTCCGGATGGCAGCTGTGGTATAGCGGAAAGAACAATGGAATCCACGTCAGAAGACCGGGGTTTCAGTCTCAGCTTCAGCATTTACCTCAGGTGTTTGAGCCCTGGTGTCCTCATCTACATAACAGGGATAATATAATTTACCCTATAGTGTGATTCAAGTATTAAGAGGTATAAGGTGTAAAAGTTGAACATAGATGGGAGGCTGAGGTGGGCCAACTGCTTGAGCCCAGGAGATCGAGACCAGCCTGAGCAACATGGCAAAACCCTGCCTCTACATAAAATACAATAATTAGGCCGGGCGCTGTGCCTCAGGCCTGTAATCCTAGCAATTTGGGAGGCCACAGCAGGGAGATCATGAGGTAAAGAGATTGAAACCATCTAGCCAACATGGTGAAATCCCGTCTCTACTAAAAATACAACAATTAACTGGGCTTGGTGGCATGTGCCTATAGTCCCAGCTAGTGGGGAGGCTGAAGCAGGAGAATCACTTGAATCCGCAAGGCAGAGGTTGCAGTGAGCTGAGATCATGCTACTGCACTCCAGCCTGGGCAACAGAGTGAGACTCCATGTCAAAAAACAAAAACAAAAAAATAAATGCCGAAAATTAGCCGGGCGTGGTAGCCAGTGCCTGTAGTCCCAGCTACTTGGGAGGCTGAGGCAGAAGAATTGCTTGAGCCTGCTAGGCAAAGGCTTCAGTGAGCCGAGATCATGCCATTGCACCACAGCCTGGGTGATGGGAGTGAAAACCTGCCTCAAACAAACAAACAAACAAAGAAAACAAAACAACGAAAAAGAAAAGAGAAACAAGTGGAACACCAGACAAATAAATGTTTCCATTTGCTAAACCTATTATGTATATAAACTGCCCTAGATGTCCAACATACATTCTCTTATTTAGACCTCACTGTGTAGACAGATCTATTACTATAGAATATTTAACAAATGAGAAAAAAGATGCAATGATAGGTTAAATCTAACTAATTTTTTTTTTGAGACAGATTCTCACTCTGTCTCCCAGGATGGAGTGCAGTGGTGAGATCTCGGCTCACTGCAACCTCTGCCTCCCGGGTTCAAGCAAGCAATTTTCCTGCCTCAGCCTCCGGAGTAGCTGGGACTACAGGTCGCACCACCACCTCCGGCTAATTTTTGTATTTTTAGTAGAGATGGGGTTTATCATGCTGGGCAGGCTGGTCTCAAGCTCCTGACCTCAGGTGATCCACCTGCCTCAGCTTCCCAAAGTGCTGGGATTACAGGCGTGAACCACTGCACTTGGCCAAATCTAACTAATGTAAATCTAAGTAAGGCCACATAGTTAAAGTAGCAGAAAAAGAATTCAAAGTTAGATCTGGGCCTGGCGCAGTGGCTCACACCTGTAATGCTAATACTTTGAGAGGCCGAGGCGGGCTGATCACCTGAGGTCAGGAGTTCGAGACCAGCCTGGCCAACATGGTGAAACCCTGTCTCTACTAAAAAATACAAAAATTACCCAGGGATGGTGGTGGTAGCTGTAATCCCAGCTACTTGGGAGGCTGAGGCAGGAGAATCGCTTGAACCCAGGAGGCGAAGCTTGCAGTGAGCCAAGGTCGAGCCACTGCACTCCAGCCTGGGTGACAGCGTGAGAATCTGTCTCAAAAAAAAAAAAAAAAAAAAAAAAGCAGGGCACAGTGGCTCACACCTGTAATCCCAGCACTTTGGGAGGCCGAGGCAGAGAGATCACGAGGTGAGGAGTTTGAGACCAGCCGGTCTAACATGGTGAAACCCTGTCTCTACTAAAAATACAAAAATTAGCCAGGCATGGTGGTAGTGCCTGTAATCCCAGCTACTCGGGAGGCTGAGGCAGGAGAATCGCTTGAACCCAGGAGGTGGAGGTTGCAGTGAGCCGAGATCTCGGCACTGCACTCCACCCTGGGCGACAGAGCGAGACTCCGTCTCAAAAAAAAAAAAAATTTTTAGATCTGTTCGGCTTGAAATCTAGCTGTATCTACTGGTCTACCCTCCTTCCCCAGGGCTCACAGGGACTTCTAATAGTGACCTTGAAATGACTTTTTAGTCTAAACTAATCTGGGCCAATGGTGGAGCTGGTGACCTATAAAAGTGTTCCATTATCTTCCTCAAGGATTACCTGGTCTATCCTGATTTGTAAGTAATTTTTCAAATATTTTGCTCAGAAGAACTTCCTAAACAAAACTGTGTGTGTGTAATTCTTTTAACAGATCACCTCTGTAGAAGGAACTTCATGTTCTCAGTTTTTGGTTTCAAAGAGGTACCCAGTTTTTTAAAGGAGGTTACAGAAACCTTTGAGAAGACAGCCATGATTTGGTTCCTTAGGAAAAAAACCAAACAGATTTATTCGATAATTTTTTTTTGAGATGGAGTCGCCCAGGCTGGAGTGCAGCGGTTCAATCTCAGCTCACCGAAACCTCCCAGGTTCAAGCGATTCTCCTGCCTTAGCCCCCTAAATAGCTGGGATTACTGGTGTGCAACACCACACCTGGTTAATTTTTGTACTTTTAGTAGAGATGGGGTTTCATCAAGTTGGCCAGGGTGGTCTCGAACTCCCGACCTCAGGCCTGTTCAAGAATTTTACTTTCTGGGCCGGGTGCGGTGGCTCATGCCTGTAATCTCAGCACTTTGGGAGGCTGAAGCGGGCGGATCACCTGAGGTCAGGAGTTCGAGACCAGCCTGGCCAACGTGGCGAAACCCCATCTCTACTAAATAACAACAACAACAAAACAAACAAACAAAAAAAAACACAGCCGGGAGTGGTGGCGCAGGCCTGTAATCCCAGCTACCGGGGGAGGCTGAGGCAGAAGAATCGCTTGAACCCGGGAGGTGGAGGTTGCAGTGAGCCGAGATCGCGCCACGGTACTCCAGCCTGGGCAACAAGAGAAAAACTCCGTCTCAAAAAAAAAAAGAAAAGAAAAAGAATTTTCCGTTCTGATCCCACTGATCATAAATTGACTCCTTTATGGAACAGGTGTGTCATCTTTCATTTAAAAGTAATAAAAAACCAGGAATCATTTGTATCAGGAAATTAGAGGAAATTTCCACATTTCCTGTGGAAATCTGATGGTGGTGGTGGTGAGGAAACTGGGGAGGCCGGAGTGATAATAGAAGCTGCCACAAAGTCAACTCCATGATCCTACTATCTCTTTCTGGAAAGGCCCTTACATAACTACCTTAGTTTTCCAATAAAAGGCTATATATATGTCTTGCCCCTTAACTGATTTTACCTTTCCACTTTAAATCCAACTGCGGATGAAGGATGAGAAGCAACAAGAAACACCTAAAGGTCCGCCAAATAATTAGGGCTGCCCCAGGGAATCCGGGCGAGAACACGCAAGAGCGCCTCTTCCTTCCCACCTCCTCCAGGACACACGCTTACTCTCCCTCCCGGCGGGCTGGCCCGCCGCCTCCTCCTTCCCCAACACGTGCTCTCCGGAACACTCTGGAGCCATCCCACCCCCGGCGGGGCTGGGCTCTGTAGCCGAACGGACCAATCGGCACGCGCTTTACAGCGTCGTGGCGCGACGACGTTGAGCCGCCCAATCCAAGGGGCCTTACCGCCGGTTTCCCGGAGCCCCGCCTCTAGTCGCCGCGCCCCCGCCCGCCGGTCTCCTCCTCCTCCTCCTCCTCCTCCCGTTCGCCCCTCCCCCGCCGCTCCGGAGCGGAGCCTGCCAGACGGAGAAACTGGGGCAGAAGTGAAGATGGCGGCGGCGGCGGCTTCTCGCTAGTGACGCGCGGTGCGGCTCGTCTCCTTCCCCACGTCCCCTAGTCCGGACCCCGTCCGCCGCCGGGACCAGACTGTCCCCTTAGCCCGCAGCCGGCAGCCGCCCGTCTCCTTCTCGACCGGGCGTCCCTCTCCCGACGCCCGGCTGCCGCTGGCGAGCGGCGCGCCCCAGGTCCCGGCCGCCAGCCTCGCACTCAGTGCTGTCGCCCGGGGAGCGGGTGGCGTGTGGATTTGCCCTCCTGCCCGCCCCTCCGGGCCGCGGACACACGCCCGGCAGGGAGGCGGCGGCGGTCCCTGCGTATTTGCTTTCCTCCATTTGGGGACTAGGAGGTGGCGGCGGCTGTGGGTTTTGGGGAGGGGTAAGGGGCTAGGGGGCGGGCGAGAGCGGGAGGGGGGCCGCCCTCGGGAGGAGGACGAGAAGGAAAGCACCATGACGTCCATCCATTTCGTGGTTCACCCGCTGCCCGGCACCGAGGACCAGCTCAATGACAGGTAATAGGGCTGGCGGGTCGGCGGGCGCGGGGGAGGGGCGCCCTTCCTTCCCTCCCCTCCCCCACGATCCGCGTCGGGCGGGTGCGGGTGTTTACGCGCTGGCCGGCCAGCTAGGGTGGGGTGCGGGGGTCCTTACTGCCTCCTGCTAGGCTCCTTCCGGGGCAAACTTCTGGTCCCGGGGGCAGGGGGTCGCGGGGGGAGCGCGGTGTAGACCGGACCCGCGTTGTAGACCGGACCCGCCGTAGACCGGAGAGCGCGCTGTAAACCCCCTCCCCCCTCCCGCGAGGAGCGGCGTTGAACTCGGCGGAGATGGGGGGGCGGTTTCTGGCTCCCGGGGGGCAGGCTGTAATTATTGCCCGGCCCAGGCTCGAGGAATCCATATTAGTCAAAGTTGAATTGAGACAGACAATGCGGATGGGGGATGGTGGAGGTAAAAAGAGAGGGAAGAGGGGAAGTGGGGCAAAGGGCCCCGGGGTAGGCTGGGCTGGGCTGGGCTGGTCCGGTCCGGTCCGGGCCGGGCCGCCGGCAGCTGTGTCCAGTGGGGTGGTCTGGACCTGGGGATCCCGGGGTGGGGCGGGGGGGGAGAGAAGCCAATTCCCGGCAGATCGCTGGGGGCGGGCGGGAGGTGTTGGTTGGGGGGAGGGAATGAGGGAGGAAGCGTCATGATTATTGTTATTATTATTAAATTTGAGCCCCTGCAGTGAGGTTTGCCTGCCCCGGGAGGGAATGGATTCTAGCTGGGGTGGGGAAGTGGATTGGATTCCGTTTGCTCTCCTCCTGAAATGGTGCTGGCAGCTCCTGCTACCAGCCCCTGTGGTGCGAGCTTTTTTGTTTCCTTTTCTATTCTAATGATAGTGTTTTCCTGAGTTGTAATTTGACAGCTGAAAACCGTGCGTAGAGTGTCAAAGGAAAACTCTTAGGTTTGCAGTTCGCAATGCCGCTTTTCTTAACACGTTGTAAATTTCTGGGTTGGGCTTGCTATGGGCGTAGGATGAGTTTTGATTTTATTTTTTGTCTTTTATAAGAAGGCTGTTTTGGTTTGGATTTCTCCCTTTCTTCCTCCACTATTCCTTGCCAGTTTAGGATATTGAATTGCAGTGCCGCATGCTCTCAGGGAACTGAGATGAAGCAGGAAAAGTTCCTTCACTGTTGCAAAACAGACTCAGGAGGTTGAGGGAGGCCTCCATTAAAGTGTGACTTAGAATCTAAGACTCAGATCTAATGATGGACTAAATGTTTACAGGATCAGAAAGTGGAGCATTTTACGTCTTCCTGTCCCCCAGTACTTCACTGCTCTCTACAGTTCTAATGCGAATAGAAGGCCATCTGGTTCCAAGTATAGAAGTTAGATACAATTTTTGCTAAGTGACCGGGTGACTTAAGTTGCATGATGCCCTGTTGTCATGCGCTTCCCGGAGGGAGGAAGAGGCCTAACTTGCTGCTAAGATACTGACTTCTGTCTCGGTGTGTCTAACCGCTTCAAGTGGAGCAGATAGCTTTTAAATCCGGAGCTGGCGGTTTAGTTTCTGCACTGGGTTCGGATTTGCTAATCTTTGCTGTAGCCATATTGTGCTGAACATGTTTGGGAACCTTTTGAAATACTTACTGAAAATACTAAACGCTCAAGAGTTGTCACATAGTTCCTTTAAATACTGAAATAACTTTTATTTAACATTTTGTTAATGTGGTTCTTACTCCGACTTTACTTCATTAAAGATCTTGTGGGGACATTAACAATTTTTGGTAAAATTTAGAAACAGGCTAGCAGTGAGGATAGCTTTATGGTCGTTATTGGAACCATGTTGGTAGTGCTTGTCTTGTGACTTAGAAAATGGCACCAGAGAGGAGAGAAGTAGGGCATGTTTTCTATGTTAGTCCTAACTTTAAGTACTAAGAATCCTGACTAGCTTACTCAATTGGCTGTGCATGCCAAAACCTATTTTGCAGTTGTGTTGGGCACTTTGATTCATTTTTGAGCATTCCTTTGCTTCAGCTATTTGAGAAGTTTACAAGTAATGTATCTTTTTAAATGCTAATTCTTTTTCCGTTGCTAGTATAAACAATCAGCTTTGTTTGATTGTTGTATCATTATACAACATTAAAAATATTTAGGTCATTGTGACTTTTCATGAAATTAGGAAAAAGTTAAGTGGACTTGAGTCATAACATGTGCATCAAGGTGGCAGGTAATTGAAAAACGGAAAGGTGCTGTAGGTGAAATTATAAGGACCTATATGGTTGTATCTAGTAGTAGCGATAAACATGTCTTGTCTGTTGAGATTTGTGAAGGCAGCGTTTAAGATAGTCACACTCTTGATTTTGGAGTAGTTGATTTGTAGCAGGAGCTGTTTGTGTCTCCCTTTCAAAAGGGAGGATTCTTTTTGCATATCTAGTTGCAAAGTAGTAGGATGAACCTATCACTTGAGAAGAATCTGTTTCCAAAAGAAACTGATTTTCTGGAACCTCTTAATTAACTAGAGTAAGCATATTTTCATCTAAAGATAAAAACTTTACCAAGTTTTAGTAAGAAATAAAAAAAGAGACTGCTACTGTAGCTTGACTTTTATTATGAGAAATGTATGAGAGTCACAAGTGAAATGATGAATGATAGATCTGAAAAGGGTGTAAATAGATATACTTTATACTATACAGTAAAAGTAGTAAGACAGACAGAATGGTACTGCAAATAAATTGCTCAGTTGAAGGAAACTTCTGGTTCTCAAAACATTAGTGTTTTGAGAAAGAAAACTCCAAATAAGTTTTCTTTCTTTACCCACATCCTGTTAAAAAGTCAGATATTTTGTTCAGTGTAATAGCCTGATGTCTCAAGTGTCTAAAATGTGCAAAGCATAAAAACGTATCTATTTTTTTTCAAAATTTGTGTTTTCACACTTGCCAATAATGAATAATAATGATGATGCCTGAATTAAGTTGATGAAGAGAGGTGGGATGGCCGCGGTGGAAAGAAAAGGATGTTGGCTGTGACTTCCCAGAATGATTACAAGGTCCCTGGTACAGAATGCTGGGCCCTCAAGCAAATATTCATTGAGCTGATTGAAACTATTCGGTGTTCAGATACTTTGGACATTTTGATTTCTTTTCCAATGAATTTCTTGAGTCAGTACTATGTTCCTGCTTAAAACATTGTCTCAGAAAAACAGTAAAACAATACAAAGAATGTGGTTCTGCATGTCGAGCTTGAGTAGGGAGCTGGAAAGGCCTGCTCACTAATAGCCTGGAAAGTGCCTCTCTAATGAGCTGAAAAAATAGGCCCAGAGATTTACTGCGTTTATCCAGGGGTACAGCTACTGAGAGATAGCTGAAGTCCACATGATGGGCTTCTGATGTTTTTTTTTTTTTTTTTCTCTCAAGTCCAGGGCTCCTTTCCACTTCATGTGGCTTGTATTCCTGAATGCTTCTGCTGTCTCAGACATCCCAGCCTTCAGGCAGCCACCTGTCTTAGTGTTTTGATTCCATTTTCCCCTCAACTGCTCTCTCCAGGGCTCCTGATTGGGTTTATGCCTCTCCCCCCACCCCAAGGCTGAGCCTCTTAACCTTTTCCTGCTACTAGGTTAGGAGAGGTCTTGAGGTGATGTGGTTATGGCATTTATTGTCCTTGTTCTGAATTATTCCTCAAGATGCAGGTTAGTTACAATACAAACCAGTTCTCTTATTGCTTGTCTGTATGTGGAATTTTCCTGTGAGCTTTGCCTTTTGGCATTACAATGTATTGTGCAATCATAAACAGTCTTTATTGAGATTGTCGTATCAAAAGGATTTTTCTCTAGTGAGTTTCTCTTTCAGGTGCTGTAACACAAGGTAAGATACTATAGATAGAAGTTTGAAACTCTGTGCTGGTAGCCTAGTCATTTAACCTCTTACAACCCCCACATCAATCTGTGAGTTAGGTGTAGCACTCGCCTCAAGGTCAGGGAGGAACAGTTGAGACAGTGGATGGGAAAGATCAATATTATAATGTGGATTCTGTGGAAAACATTTGAAGAGATGGTTACTTTTAACTTTTTATGTGTTGTTTGGTTTCCAGATAGCAAAGCAGGAACTCAAAAAAATTGCCCTAGAATATCCTTAGCATTACAACAGAATCGACTCTTAGTTCTAGATTGGTGCTTCTCATCTTGGTGTGATTTTGCACCCTCCACACCCAGCCCCCTCCCCATATTGGTCAGTGTCTGGAGACATTTTTTTTTAATTGTCGCAATTGGGACATTGCTACTGGCCTCTAGTGGATGGAGGCCAGAGATGCTGCTAAACATCCTATAATGCACAGGATAGCCCCCGCAATAAAGAATTACGGGGTCCAAAATGTCAGTTGTGGTAAGGTAGAGGAAGCCTGTTCTAGATGATCTTAAGTGCGTTTAGTTATAAAAATAAGTGAAAATAACTTTTATGAAGAATATTTCAAGCAATATGCATTTTTTTTTTTCCTTGAGACACAGTTTTGCTCTGTCACCCAGGATGGAGGCAGTGGCCGATCTCTGCTCAGTGCAACCTCCACCTCCTGGATTTTCCCTCCTCAGCCGCCCGAGTAGCTGGAATTACGGACGTGCACCACCATGTCCGGCTAATTTTAGTATTTTTAGTAGAGTTGGGGTTTTGTCATGTTGGCTAGGCTGGCCTCCAACCTGACCTCAGGTGATTGCCTGCCTTGGCCTCCCAAAGTACTGGGATTACTGGCGTAAGCCACTGCACCTGGCCGCAATATACA
>PVKV010011995.1:24153-46292 GCA_004027835.1 Alouatta palliata
CTGGGTTCAAGCAATTCTCCTGCCTCAGCCTCCCGAGTAGCTGGGACTACAGGCACGTGCCACCATGCCCAGCTAATTTTTGTATTTTTAGTAGAGACGGGGTTTCACCATGTTGACCAGGATGGTCTCGATCTCTTGACCTCGTGATCCACCCGCCTCGGCCTCCCAAAGTGCTGGGATTACAGGCGTGAGCCCCCGCACCCGGCTTACATTCTTAATTTTTCAAACTTAACTATTTAAGGTTAAGGCCTGGCCAGTGGCTCACACTTGTAATCCCAACACTTGGGAGGCCAAGGTAGGTAGATCACTTGAGTTCAGCAAGACCAGCCTCGCCAACATGGTGAAAACCCATATTTACTAAAAATACAAAAATTAGCCAAGTGTGTTGGTAGATGCCTATAATCCCAGCTACTCAGGAGGCTGAGGCAGGAGAATTGCTTGAGCCCATGAGGCAGAGGTTGCAGTGAGCCGAGATCACGCCACTGCACTCCAGCCTGGGCGACAGAGCAAGACTCTGTCTCAAAAAAAAAATTAATTTATTAAGATTAATTAAAATTAAATAAAAATTTAAGTCACTTCATCTGTAACTGGGCACATTTTAAGTGCTCTGTAGCCCCATTAAGATTAATTAAAATTAAATAAAAATTTAAGTCACTTCATCCGTAACTGGGCACATTTTAAGTGCTCTGTAGCCCCACGTAGCTACTCACTACTGCATTGGACAGTGCAGATACAGAGCAGTGTCATCATCACTGCAAGTTTCGCTGGGTAGTGTTAATATAGAAAGTACGTTTCTGCACAGATCTTGGCATTTAGTAAGTGTTATGTTTATTAAGAACTTTTAGGTTTTAAAGACTCAGGTGTATCTTCACTCCCTCAATAGGAGCCAGAAAATATGCCAGGGATTAGATGAAGCAGAACAAAGGTTGTGGTGAGTAGAAGTTATAATAGTTGAAAGCTGCTTGCTTGAAATTTCATTGTGCTGCACGAAAAATCAAAATAAAATATCAACAAACACCGCCCCTCCCAAGCATTAGGTTATGTGGGATAGAGCATCATATCACCAAATCAATGGGAAATCTCACTGTTTTATTCTTGAGATTGTTACCTGAAAACAGTACTAAATTTCATTATGCTGGGTATGGTGGCTCATGCCTGTAATCCCAGCACTTTGGGAGGCTGAGCTGGACGGATCATCTGAGATCAGAAGTTTGAGACTAGCCTGGTCAACATGGTGAAACCCCATCTCTACTACTCCGGAGGCTAAGGCAGGAGAATTGCTTGAACTTTGGAGGCCAAGGTTGCAGTGAGCCGAGATTGCACCACTGCTCTCCAGCTTGGGTAACAGAGCGAGACTCCATCAAAATAAACAACAGACAAAAAAAACCAATACTAGATTTACTATATTGGAAAAGTACAGTCTCACCTAGCTAAAATGTTTAAACGGATTTGCTTAAGGAAAGTAAGATTAAAAACAGTGTGTAGAATAGCCAGACAAAATAGAAAATCAAAACAAAGGCAGAGCAATTTTATAAATCAGGAAATCTGTGACTGAATCATAGGCCTAGGAGTAAACAGACACTTGTGAAGAAAATTACAGAATACACAGGAATACAACTGCAATAATGGATGAAATTAGGAAAGGTCAGGTTTTTGCCCCTCAGCAATTACACTGTTAAGTTATTTAGGAAATAGTCTCTAAAGGAAAATTTAATTGCTGAAAAATGTTGAGTTACACAGAAGTAATTAAAGGGCGAAATTTTATGTTGCAGGAGGATATACTTCATGTCTCCCCTCCCCGATTTTATTACACATACTACTCTTTTTTTTTTTTTTTTTTTTTTTGAGACAGAGTCTCGCTCTGTCACCCAGGCTGATGTGCAATGGTGCGATATCGGCTCACTGCAACCTCTGCCTCCCGGGTTCCAGTGATTCTCCTGCCTCAGCCTCCTGAGTAGCTGGATTACAGGCGCACATTACCATTCCCAGCTAATTTTTGTATTTTTAGTAGAGATGGGGTTTCACCATGTTAGTCAGGCTGGTCTTGAACTCGTGACCTCGTGATCCACCTGCGTTGGCCTGCCAAAGCGCTGGGATTGCAGGCTTGATCCACCACACCTGGCCATATCATATATGTATTTCTAATTAAGAAAACAGACTCTGGTTAGCATCCACGTTTCTGTCCTTCTGACTCCTTGGCATTATGGTCAAATGAAAATAACCTCTTTTCTTGGCTCACTGTAGTTATGAATTGTTGATTTATTTTTAGAATTGATTTTTTTTTTTTTTTTTGAGACAGAGTCTCGCTCCGTCACCAGGCGCCAGACTGGAGTGCAGTGGCGCGATCTCGGCTCACTGCAACCTCCACCTCCCGGGTTCAAGCAATTCTCCTGCCTCAGCCTCCTGAGTAGCTGGGATTACAGGTGCATGCCACCACGCCCAGCTAATTTTTGTATTTTTAGTAGAAACGGGGTTTCACCATGTTGGCCAGGGTGGTCTCTATCTCCTGACCTTCTGATCTGCCCGCCTCGGCCTCCCAAAGTGCTGGGATTACAGGCGTGAGCCACTGCGCCCGGCCTTTAGAATTGATTTTTAAGTTTTCCCCTGAGTATTATTTTTGAGCTTTTTGTTTTGGAGAATTTTAAGCATATGCAAGAGTGGAGAGAATAGTATAATGAACAACCATGTACCCATCACCCAGTCTCAACAGTTGTCAATTCATGGCCAATCTGATTTCAACCGTCTCTCCATTTATTCTCCTCTATCCGGTAATTTAACTGCTGTGTCTTCACTATGTATCTGAAAATATGTAGCCTTAAAAAAAAACTGAAAAATACCTTAATAACAGTGTTGTTGAGATTTTCCTGTTGTCTCATAAATGCTTATTTTTGATTGACAATTTTGAAAATTTTACTCAGTAAAGCTGATTGGGTTCTAACATGTTGAAAATGTTGACATTCATAGAATGAGAGAAAATTGTTGGGATTGTAACCTTAGAAGAAGGGGCTGGATTACACTCAGTGCTATAGTTTTTTTTTTTTTTTTTTTTTTTTGAGAAGGAGTGTCACTCTTGTTGCCCAGGCTAGATTGCAGTGGTGCAATCTTGGCTCACTGCAATCTCCACCTCCTGGGTTCAAGCGATTTTCCTGCCTCAGCCTCTCAATTAGCTGAGATTACAGTTGTGTACCACCACGCCTGGCTAATTTTGTATTTTTAGTAGAGACAGGGTTTCTCCATGTTGGTCAGGCTAGTCTTGAACTCCTGATGTCAGGTGATTCGCCTGCCTTGGCCTCCCATAGTGTTGGGATTACAGGTGTGAGCCACTGTGGCTGACCTCAGTGCCATAACTTTTTTTTTTTTCTTTGCGACGGAGTTTCGCTCTTGTTGCCCAGGCTGGAGTGCAGTGGCACGATCTGGGCTGACCACAACCTCTGCCTCTGTTGTTCAAGTGATTCTCCTGCCTCAGCTTCCCCAGTAGCAGGATTACAGGCATATGCTACCACGCTTGGCTAATTTTGTGTTTTTAGTAGAGATAAGGTTTCTCCATGTTGGTCAGGCTAGTCACCTCAGGTGATCCGGTGCCTCAGCCTCACAGAGTGCTGGGATTACAGGCCTGAGCCACTGTGCCTGGCCTGTACTATAACTTCTTACCCTCCAGTATGACAGCATTTTGTCAGCAGTCACTTGTGATTGTTAGGTAATGATGATAAGATAGGATTCTTGAAATTAAGTGGGGTCACATTGAGAAATAAGATAGTCATGAGAAAAGTTTGCAACATTCTCATAAACTAATTAGAAGTGAGATATTAATCTATTGAACTTGGCTGTAAGAAATTATTCTCTGAGATCGTGTTTCTTACTACTTTCTTGAGGCAATCAGTGTAGTGGTAACAAAACGCCTTCAAAATGAGAATTATGGTACATTCTTAGATAACCATGGTTTCTAACATGTCATTTTGTCGGGATATTAAACAAGGTGTTAATATTTAATGTTATTTTACTTGTAAATGCACCATTTATATTACTTGCACAGCTAAAGTACTGTATTGGTTCATTTTTGATAGTATTATTCACTTAAAATGTCTTTGACTTTATTCTTATTTTCATCTTTATTGAGTTATACTTTACATTCAGTAAGATTAACTCATTTTAGGTGTACAATTTGATGAATTTTGACAAATGTGTACTGTTGTGTAACCACCACCACAATCAAGGTATGAAACATTTTCATCACCCCAAAAAGTTACCTGGTGTCCCTTTGTATTTTCAGTCACTTCCCCCTAGGTCCTGGCTACCTAGCAACCACTGTTCTGCTTCCTCTCACTGTAATTTTTTCCTTTTTGAATTTCACAGAAATGGAATCATGTGTCTGGTTTCTTCTGCTTAGAACAATGCTTTTACGACAGATCTGTGTTGCAGCATGTAGTAGTTTCTGTTATATTAAAAGTAGTATTTCACTGCTTGAACTGGGGAGGCAGAGGTTGCAGTGAGCCAAGATCACGCCATTGCTCTCCGTCTGGGCAACAGAGTGAGACTCTGTCTCAAAACAAACAAAAGTAGTATTTATTGCATGACTGTACCACAATTTTTAAATATTTTTTTCTAGCTGATGTGAAATTGGGTCATTTGCTCTTTCTAGCTGTTCTCTATCTTGATTTTTTCTTGCTTATTATTTTAATTCTTTTTTTTTTTTTTTTGAGACAGGCCCTCGTGCTGTCGCTGAGGCTGGAGTACAGTGGTGTGAACATGGCTCACTGCAGCCTTGACCTGGGCTCAAGCGATCCTTCTGCCTCAGCCTCCTGAGTATCTGGGACTACAGGCTTGCATTACCACACCTGGCTAATTTTTAAATTTTTTGTAGAGATGGGGTTTTTCTGTGTTGCCCAGGCTGGTCTCGAACTCCTGGGCTCAAGCAGTTCTCCTGTCTCAGCCTCCTCAAGGTGCTGGGATTACAGGCGTGAGCCACTGTGCCCGGACTTATTTATTTGAAATAAATAAGTCTTGCTGTGTTGCCCAGATGGGTCTTAGACTCCTGGCCCCAAGCTGTCTTCCCACTTTGGCCTCCCAAAATGCTGGGATTATAGGCATAGACACTATGCCTGGCCTGAAATTTTTCTTGGCTTTAATTTGTTACAATATTTTTCATAAGGAAAAGTCCACTGATAATAAAAACCTAGACTTTTCTTGACAGCAAATTTTTGTGTTAATTAAAAAACATACGAGTATATGTAAAAAGATTATATTTTAGAATTCTATGTAATGGTTGTATTCTAGATTGCTAGTTGTAAATATTACGATAGTGGCTAGTCTTCAAAGTACTGTGATAAATGGATCAGTAGACAAGTTTTCATTTTCTTCCCCATGAGTTTGGGCCCCTTTTCTGTGATACAGGGGAAGTGTTGAGAACGTACTGTTTCAAGAGATTGGCTCTGCTCCAGGATGAATCTGCTGTTCCAGGATTCAAGTGATGAGGTGTTCCAGGTCTTTACTTGAATTCAGATACCAGGTCTACCTCACAGACAACCTGGAACTCCAGAGATGGCTTTACTTGCTTGCTTAGGGATATGGTGGAAATTCATTTGGGTGTTTTTCCATGACAGCTTCCTGGTTATGAAGTGAAAAGTGGAGGAAGATCATTTTGTAAGCCTTAAGAAAAGCTAAATTTGAGATTAGTTAATTTGATGGAAGAAGCTAGGAAAGCACAGACAATATGGTAGGGTTATTTTAATTTCTAAATGATGAAAACTGTTTTATATGGAATGTTTTGGGGAGAGGGCTGTTGGGGTTTTTCAGCTGATTATCTGTTCTCTTACGTTGTAGTACTGGCTTTGTTTCTTGTCCAGAATTTGAATTTGTCCAATTACTGCTTTGTATCATCACCTGCCTCTAGAAACCCTACTTTAAGCCTTTTAAGGAAGCAGCACCAATCAAACAATTTTTATGAAATTGTGGGCAAGTCTAGTTTTTTTTTGGTGAGACAGAATCTTTCTGTGTCACCCAGGCTGGAGTACAGTGGCACGATTTTGGCTCACTGCAACCTCTGCCTCCTGAGTTCAGGTGATTGTCCTGCCTCAGTCTCCCCAGTAGCTGGGATTAGAGACGCACACCACTGTGCCTGGCTAATTTTTGTATATTTAGTAGACAGGGTTTCTCCATGTTGGCCAGACTGGTCTTGATCTCCTGACCTCCTGATACACCTGCCTTGGCCTCCCAAAGTGCTGGGATTACAGGCGTGAGCCACACGCCCGGCCTGCGAGTCTAGTTTAAACGTTCATTCTCTCTTTTTTTCTTTTTTTTTTTTTTTGAGATAGGGTCTTGCTGTGTCACTCAGGCTGGAGTGCAGTGACGCAATATTGGCTCACTTCAGTCTCAATCTCCCAGGCTCAAGTAGTGCTCCCACCTCGGCTTCCCTAGTAGCTGGGACTACATGTGTGTGCCACCACACCTGGCTAATTTTTGTATTTTCTATAGAAACAGGATTTCCCCATGTTGCCCAGGCTTGTCTCAAACTCTGAGACTTAAGTGATTCTCCTGCCTCAGCCTCCCAAAGTGCTGGGATTGCAGGCATAAGCTACCATGCCTGGCTAAATATTCATTCTCTTACTGTGCTTTTATTTCTAGTGATGTTTAAACCTGTCTTCATCTTCAGGAAATCCATCGATGTTTTCCTTAAGTGTTTTTTCTGTTTATCAGGTGTTCTGATTATTATTATTTTTGAGACGGAGTCCAGCTCTGTTGCCCAGGCTGGAGTGCAGTGGTGTGATCTTGGCTGACTGCAACCTCTGCCTCCTGGGTTCAAGGGATTCTCCAGCTGGGATTACAGGTGCCTGCTACCACACCCTGCTAATTTTTGTATTTTTAGTAGAGACGGGAGTTTCACTGTGTAGGCTAGGCTGGTCTCTAACTCTTGACCTTATGATCCGCCTACCTTGGTCTTCCAAAGTGCTGGAATTGCAAGGGTGAGCCACCATGCCTGGCCTGGTGTTCTGATCATTTTGTAGATTAGATAATAATCGAGTAGGAAAGGATATGGGCAGTGAGGCCTTTTGTTTCCATAGTTGTTCTTTGGGGGAAGTATTTTATTTTTTATTTTTTGCGTACCATAGTTGCCAGTAGGAGGCTGAACCCAAATTGCTGCTACATGAAATGATTCCTGGTAGGATTCTGTCACTGCCTAGGCGATGCAGAAACAGAAATGAGTGACTTGTGTTGTGTAGGTTGGCAGGCCATGGTTTGCAGGTCAGAGATGACATGTGGGCTGATTTTGTTGGCATCTGCTCATCTTTCTGCTGCTTTTGAGAGCTACTAAACAGTACATATGATACTTGCATTCAGAGACAGGAGTCAGTACTGTAGTTCAGTATAGGAATTAACAGCCACCTCATACCATCCCTGAATGTTTCTGGTTTCATGAAATTCTAGAGTGGCAGGGACTTGACAACAGTTGGTATTTTGCTTTTCTCTATGGGATCTTTCTGCTCTTAGAGAGCTCTGGGAATGTAAAAAGCTTCAGTTGACATGAAGATTCAGTCTTTGTCTTCCTTTGGTCAATATTAAGACATTTTGAGAGGTAACAGCATTTTTTTGGGATTGGGGAATGATATGTTTAAGCCTTTTTTTTTTTTTTTAAGTAGTAAGTTTTTCTGACAGTTGAATTGAAATTGAATGAGTAACATAACCTAACCAAATTGTACTAAAGTCATTTATTGTGGTGGCTTTTCCAGTTAGGAGGTCCCTTGATTTAAAGCAGTACTTCTTATGGGATAAACTGTCATCATCAGGATCACCAAAGCTAGAAGACCACTGTGTAAAAAGGCTCTTACCCTCTTTTCTTTGTCTTAACATTAATTGATGGCAGCAAATAGGGCCACACCTGCCAGTTCTTCCCTGGCCATCATGGTCTTGATCTCCTGACCTTGTGTTCCACCTGCCTCGGCCTGTGCTGGGATTACAGGCTTGAGCCACCGCGCCCAGCTGTCATTGGTATTTTGATAGAGATTGCATTGAATGTATAGATTGTTTTGGGTAGTATGAACTTTTAACAATACTGATTCTTCCAATCCATGAACATGGAATATTTGGAAAAGGGTTTTTGCATTATGGAATGACTCAGAGGGAGAAAGAACTGTGAATCTGTGGTTGTCTGTGAATTTTTTTTTTTTTTGAGACGGAGTTTCGCTCTTGTTACCCAGGCTGGAGTGCAATGGCGTGATCTTGGCTCACCGCAACCTCCGCCTCCTGGGTTCAAGCAATTCTCCTGCCTCAGCCTCCCGAGTAGCTGGGACTACAGGCACGTGCCACCATGCCCAGCTAATTTTTGTATTTTTAGTAGAGACGGGGTTTTACCATGTTGACCAGGATGGTCTCGATCTACCCGCCTCGGCCTCCCAAAGTGCTGGGATTACAGGCGTGAGCCACCGCACCCGGCCGTCTGTGATTTCTTAATCACGTTGATGAATGGGAAAAAAATGAACAAGGAAAGTGGTAAAAAGATATTTATTCTTTAACTCAGTTCAACAGACATTTTGCCAGCTAACCTGTGTATACATTGGAATACAAAGATGGTTGGCCTCTGCCCTCATGGTGGAGCTTTCAGTTTAATGAGGAGACAGACCTTTAAAGAAAGAATTAAGTGCCAATTGATAATAGAAGTGATAAGGAAGAAGGATCTAATGGTTGCTTAGGAAGGACTTCGAAGACAAGATTGCAGGGTGTGGGGACTGGTTTATCCTCTTCCTTCAGTTCTCTTGAGCCTGATGAATTTTGGTTTATAGGCATTGATGGAGAGACGATGGGATACCTGAACCTTTTAGAGAGTCTGTTTGTTCATTGTGCATAGGCTGGGATTGACTCTGTGGCCTCTTCAAATGCAGCTAGCTAGCACAGAGATACTTAAAAATGAGACTAAGCATTGTCTCTTTGATTGACATTGTCTTTATTTGAAATACTTAGTTTTGGCTGGGCGCGGTGGCTCACACCTGTAATCCCAGCACTTTGGGAGGCCAAGGCGGGTGGATCACGAGGTCAGGAGTTCAAGACCAGCCTGACCAACATGGTGAAATCCTGTCTCTACTACAAATACAATAATTAGCTGGGCATGGTGGCGCACGCTTGTAATCCCAGCTACTCAGGAGACTGAGACAGGAGAATTGCTTGAACCTGGGAGGCGGAGTTGAGATGGCATCACTGCACCCCAGCCTAGGCAACAGAGAAGACTCCATCTCAAAAAAAAGTATATTAAAAAAAAGTTAAAAAAAAAAAAAAAAAAGAAATACTTAGTTTCTTTTTTTTTTATTTTAAGTTTTAAAACTTATATTTTAGAGACAAGATCTTGCTCTGGTTGCCCAGGCAAGGGTGCACTGGCACAGTCATAGTTCACTGCAGCCTTGAACTCCTGGGCT
The DNA here is from genome assembly GCA_004027835.1 of Alouatta palliata. Classification (NCBI taxonomy): domain Eukaryota; kingdom Metazoa; phylum Chordata; class Mammalia; order Primates; family Atelidae; genus Alouatta; species Alouatta palliata. The sequence continues at coordinate 33,555 of PVKV010011995.1, forward strand.
CAAGGGATTCTCCTGCCTCAGCCTGCAGAGTAGGTAGTACTCTTATGCATACTATGCCCAGCTAATGTTATTTTTTTGGTAGAGATGGAGTCTAGCTATGTTACTGAGGCTGATCTGAAGCTTCTGGCCTCAAGCAATCCTCCTGCCTCAGCCTCCCAAAGTACTGGGATTACAGATGTCAACCACTGTGCCTGGCAACAGTACTTATAACAAAATTTTTTTTTCTTTTTTTTCTGAGTGTGAAAAAATATTTAATTTTATAAAGTGCCCTGCCAGTAAATATTTTCAAGATTATTTATGTTTATATATATTTATGTGATGTAACTATTTTAATGGATATATAATTTCTTATCATACTTAGTCTTCTAAGACCCCCAAGGTGAGATGAAATAGGTAAAAATATATTTTTGAGGCCAGGCGTCGTGTCTCATGTCTATAATCCCAGCACTTTTGGAGGCCGAGGCAGGCACATCACGAGGTCAGGAGTTCGAGACCATCCTGGCCAACATAGTGAAACCCCGGCTCTACTAAAAATACAAAAAAATTGACCGGGTACGGTGGCTCATGCCTGTAATCGCAGCACTTTGGGAGGCCGAGGCAGGCAGATCACTTGAGGTCAGGAGTTAGAGATAAGCCTGGCTAACACTGTGAAACCCTGTCCCCTAGAAATACAAAAATTAGCTGGGCGTGGTTGTGGGAGCCTGTAATTCTAGCTACTCTGGAGGCTGAGGCAGAGGTTGCAGTGAGTGAGCCGAGATCACGCCACTGCACTCCATCCTGGGCGACAAAGCAAGACTCAAAAAAAAAAAAAAAAAGTTCAAAAAATTAGCTGGGTGTGGTGGTGCATGCCTATAATCCCAGCTACTCAGGAGGCTGAGGCAGGAGAACCACTTGAACCAGGGAGCTGGAGGTTGCAGTGAGCTGAGATTGCGCCACTGCACTCCAGCCTTAATAATAATAATAATCAGAACTTAGATGTGTCTGTTAAACCCTTTAAGTTTTGTAATAAATTTATCTATCTTTGGAAAGTTTGTTTTATGATCTTGACAGTCATTTTCAAGTATTACAATTCCACAGCATTTGAAGAGTGATACTGTATCTGAAAGATACTGTGTACCTACCACAAGCAGGCTCTATGGGAGAGAGCTCTGAGAACTGGAAAGACTAGAATTGGAGTTAAAAGGCTTGGTCATTCCACTAACCAGTCACATAGTCATTTTCATGCAGTGAGTTTCAGTTTACTCATTTGTAAGGTGAAGAAGTGTATTTAGTGTCTGAAAGTTCGTTTCAGCCTTGAATCTGTGTGACTGTAGCACTGTAGATACTGTTTGATAAGTTACATTTGATATACATTGGCCAGTTCTGCCATTTTATGATTTGATTTTTATTTCCTGCCTCAATCCTGCTTTTCTACTTTTTTTTTTGTACTTGTTCTAATAGATATTTAGGAGTTGTGGACAAAAAAATAGAGCGCTCTAAATGTTTGCTGTTTGGTTAGTGTAACTGAAGAGGAGCTCTTAAAAAACATCCCCAGCTCTTCTTTATTGCTCGTCCACCCCTTCCCCCTTTATTTTATTTTGTTTTGTTTTTATTTTATTTTATTTTTGACATGGAGTTTCGCTCTGTTGCCCAGGGTGGAGTGCAGTGATGCGATTTTGGCTTACTGCAACCTCCACGTCCTGGGTTCAAGTGATTCTGCTGCCTCCACCTCCCAAGTAGCTGGGATTACAGGCGTCCACCACCATGCCTAATTTTTGTATTTTTGATAGAGACAGGGTTTCACCTGTTGGCCAGGTTGGTCTCGGACTCCTGACCTCAAGTGATCTGCCTGCTTCGGCCTCCCAGAGTGCTGGGATTACAGACGTGGGCCACTGCACCTGCCCCCCCTCTTATTTTAATCTGCTGTGACTGATGGATTTAATTTACCATGAATTTAATCCAGTTATATTTTCTTCTGATTATACTTTCTATATAAATTGGGTGGGGAAGGCTTCGTATGGGAAACAGTTATTTGAAATATGTGTGATAAAGCAAAAGTGTATTGATGGTGGTATATCACCTTCTGAATTTGAAAGTGTTTACCTTTGATTTCTAATGGATTAAGAGTGTTGCTCTTGTTTTTGGGAAGGCTGTTTAGGAGGTCCTAGTACTGCCAAGTGCTCAATGAGAAACTTTTTAACTTATGTTTTCCAGGAAACCTGTTATTCTGTATATTACACTGCAGTAGATATTACCTGGTGACTTGACCCTGCTGAATAGAATGTCATTTTTGAGATATTCATCAAAACTTTACACCAAGGAGGATTTTAGGATGTTTTTTGAGATGGAGTTTCGCTCTGTCACCCAGGCTGGAGTGCAGTGGCACCATCTCAGCTCACTGCAATCTCTGCCTCCTGGGTTCAAGCTATTCTCCTGTCTCAGTCTCCCAAGTAGCTGGGACTATAGGTGCCTGCCACCACGCTTGGCTAATTTTTAGTATTTTTAGTAGATACGAGGTTTCACCGTATTGGCCAAGCTGATCTCAAACTCCTGACCTCAGGTGATCTACCTGCCTTGGCCTCCCAAAGTGCTGGGATTACAGGCATGAACCACTGTGCCTGACTTATTTTATAGCTGAAGAAACTGAGGGCTAGAGTGCTTAGATGACTAGTTAAGTGGCAAAGACTCCAACTTACATTAACTTAGCTTTATTGCTTTTCCTTTGGAAAGGGTAGAGGAAGTCACTTGTTTTTTCTACGTGTGTGTATGTAATTATATATTGATATGAACACACACTGTGTTTCTGTATATGTGCAGTTGTGTATATATGTAATTATAAATATGAACACACTGTATATGTGTATGTAAAAGGGTGTGTATATATATGTGTGAAGTCATTAAAAGAGTGTTTAATTGTTCAGCAGGATTTGGGGGCTTCTGTTTATTGCCTGTCAGTTCTAATCTTGGGTGTCTGCTGGTGGTGTTTAGCTCATGAAAAAGAGACAGTTAATTGTAGGACAGTGTGACAAGTACAGTGAAAGGGGAAAGTCCAGGATTCTTCACTAGAAGCACCAGTTCAGTCTTGGACAGGGGCAAAGCCTACCTGAAGAAGTGCTGAAAATGAGAATTGGAATAGTAAATGAACAGGAAGTAGGCTGAGGCCTGGTGCAGGGAGCTGTGGGATGTAGGACAAGATGTGAAGAACTGGAAGAGCTCTCTAGGCAGAAGGAACAGCACACATGAAGACCCTAAGGTGAGAGAGTGCTGTGTATTTGAGGAACTAAAAGACGCCCAGATTGCTCAGACTAATGAGTACCTAGAGTTTCAAATCAGTTGAATAATTTTCTTGTAGAAAAGGATATCTTGTTAATTATCTTCAATAATGATTTTGGTAATATCATGATGAAGTAAATTTGATGTACTAGGCCATACATTGGCCATAACTGGTTAATTTAGTTGGTTAGGCATAGAGTAATGGAACTAATGCACTAAGGGGTGTGAATTCCATCTTCCATGTAGGCAAGTTGCTTGATTTCATGGCTACAAAGAATATGCTTCACCTCTCTCCAGCCAAGTTATTGGTGTTTGCTGTTGTTAATGAGGACGACCAAGCTTGAATGGATGAGTCAGTTGAAATGCCTCACTGCTGTCGGGAAAGAGACTGCATATCTTTCGGATAGACCAGTAGTATCATGGAGATGAAGTAAAGACAATGTGTTTTTCTATCTAAGAGATGAAAAACTCTATGATATTAACCGTGGTAAAGACTAAAGTTTCATAAGAAGTGCTAAAACAAAATGACAGTGTACTTGCCTTTGGGTTGTGGTTGATTACTTTTGATATTTCTTAATATGGTTTTGTATTTTATATACTTCTGTATATGAGTATATATTATTTTAATAACAGAAAAAGAATTAATTCCGGCTGGGCGCAGTGGCTCACGCCTGTAATCCCAGCATTTTGTGAGGCCAAGGTGAGTGGATCACGGAGGTCAGTAGTTCAAGACCAGCCTGGCCAATGTGGTGTGAAACCCAATCTCTACTAAAAATACAAAAAATTATGTGGGTGTGGTGGCAGGTGCCTGTAATCCCAGCTACTTGGGAGGCTGAGGCAGGAGAATTGAGGCAGGAGAAATTGCTTGAACTCAGGGAGGCAGAGGTTGCAGTGAGCTGAGATTGCACCATTGCATTCCAGCCTGGGTGAGAAGAGAGAGAGAGTGAGACTTTGCCTCAAAAAAAAAGAAGAATGATTTAATTTCATTTAAAATATATTTTCCTCTAGAAACTTTTTTTTCTTTTTTTAAAAGACAGAGTCTCATTGCCCAGGCTGAAGTGCAGTGGTAGGATTTTGGTTCACTGCACCTTCCGCCTCCCAGGTTCAAGTCATTCTTGTGCCTCAGCCTCCTAAGTAGCCGGGGCTCCAGGTGTGTGCCAACATGCCCAGCTAATTTTTGTATTTTTAGTAAAGACGAAGTTTCATCATGTTAGTCAGGCTGGTCTTCTGCCTGCTTCAGCCTCCCAAAGTGCTGGGATTGCAGGTATGAGCCACCGTGCCTGCCCCTAGAAACTTCTTAAAAGAAGTATGATTGTTTTTTTTTGTTTGTTTTGAGATGGAGTCTTGCTCTGTCGCCCAGGCTGGGGTGCGGTGGCATAATCTTGGCTCACTGCAACCTCTGCCTCTCAGGTTCAAGCGCTTCTCCTGCCTCAGCCTCCTGAGTAGCTGGGACTACAGGTGTGTGCCACAACGCCTAGCTAATTTTTGTATTTTTAGTACGGATGGGGTTTCACCATGTTGGCCAGGCTGGTCTTGAACCGTAGACCTCAGTTGATCCGCCTGCCTCGGCCTTCTGAAGTGCTGGGATTATAGGTGTGAGCTACCATGCCCAGCAGGTATATAATTGTGTAAGACTAATGAGGGATTATTTTATTGATTTATTATTTTAAAAACCTTGTTTTGAGCTTTGATGTTAAACCATATCCAATGGGGATCAGTTGCAGGGGCATAATTTGTGGCTCATGCTTATAGAATGTTTGTTCACATCCGTGCCGCAAAGGAGTGGTGTATAATGAAAGCCTTTTGGGCTTTAGTCAAGAATTTGTTTTCCTTTTTCTTTCTTTTTTTTTTTTTTTTTTTTTTTTTTTTGAGAGACGAAGTCTTACTGTCAGCCAGGTTGGAGTGCAGTGGTGCATCTCGACTCACTGTGACCTTCACCTTCTGGGCTCAAGCAGTTCTCCCACAGCCTTTCAAGTAGCTAAGATTATAGGTGTGTGCCACCACGCCTATCTAATTTTTGTACTTTTTGTATAATAGAGACAGAGTTTTCCCATGTTGCCCAGGCTGGTCTGGAACTCTGGAACTCCTGGGCTCTAGCGATCTGCCCATCTTGGCCTCCTGAAGTGTGGGGATTACAGGTGTGAGCCACCACACCTGGCCCTTATTGTTTCCATTTTTACATTCAGAATTAATTCAGGGAGAAGATAACTTGTAAAAGAAAATTATGGTAAAATTTAAAATGTAAGCCCCTCCTTTTTTCCTAGTTAATTGACCAGAATTTTCATTATAATTTAAATATAAATGAAGATTCCCACAAGGCATTTTTAAAAAACTGGCTTAAAATTTCATTCCTTAATTGTTAGTCAACAAATATTTACTGAGGGCTTGTTTTGGGCCAGACACTTGGACTGCGTCAGTCAGGAAAACAGGCAAAAATGTCTGCTTCTGTGAAGCTCACGTTCTAGTGACATGATTTTGCATGAAACATTTTTGAAATATGTGGTGTTTAATTTTCATACATTTAATCTATTTGAAGTGGCTTCTTATTAAAAATTGTAATCAGTGATAGGAAAGCCACTGAGCTACTATTGTTTGTGCTATCCTTAAGTGATTTATTACAGGTTCTTATCTTTGGTGTAGTGCAGTGCTTCTCTTTAAAGTTGCTTTTCAGTTTGTGCCTGTGAGTGTGTCATCTGAGCAAATTGGGAGGAGACCTCTTTGGTAACAGGCTCTTTGTTGCCTTTACATCCCTAGTACCTGACGTACATTATTAGCGTATATCTCTATTAAATTAATTGGAACTTCAAAACTAAGCAGAATCCTTTATTTTTATAAAAATTAGTTCTTATCACTGTATTCTGATCTTTAGAATATAAAGAATGAATCAAGTGTTTGGAATTTTTTTTTGGTATGTAATAGTCCTGATAACATTGAAAGATAGCACGTTATACTTCATCCTTCCTTTTTTTTTGTCTGTATTTCCTTTAGGAGGCCTTCCTTAAATGGGGATCCTTGACTATGTGGTTGTGTGTGTGGGTGTGTGTGGTTGTGTGTGTGTGTGTGTGTATGTATGTGTAGTTTTAGTGAGATTTTTATTTTTGTTTTTGTTTTTTCTCTAGTATTGTAAACATTTTCAAACAAGCAGAAGAATTGAAAGCACGAACAGTAAATTATCTGGATAACCTTTTAGAAGGTAGATAATGCCTTCTAGATTCATTAAGTTTTTTTTTTTTTTAAGTGAAAGCAAGTTTATTAAGAGGGTAAAGGAATAGAGAATGGCTATTCCGTAGGCAGAGCAGTCTCCAAAGGATGCTAATTGCTAATTTTTATGGTTATTTCTTGATTATATGTTAAACAGTAGCATATACCCTAGTAAATAATACAGCTGACAGGCCAACTCTCAACGGTCACACCCGGTAACAAATACTGATAGAATGTTATTTCCTGAATAATAGGGATTATTCATGGGATTTTCTGGGAAAGGGATAGGCAGTTACCCTGGACTAAGGGTTCCTCCCCTTTTTAGATCATATAGGGTAACTTCCAGACGTTGCCTTGGCATATTGGCATATGTAAACTGTCATGGCACTGTTGGGATTGTAGCAGTGAGGACTACTAGAGGTCACTCACATCACCCTCTTGGTTTTGGGGTTTTTTTTTTTTTTTTTGCTCTGTCACTAGGCTGGAATGCAGTGGTGCCGTCTCAGCTCACTGCAACCTTTGCCTCCCAGATTCAAGCGATTCTCCTGCTTTGGCCTTCCAAGTAGCTGGGACTGTGCATGCCACCATGCCAAGCTAATTTTTGTATTTTTAGTTGCCCAGGGCTGATTTTAAACTCCTGGGCTCTAGGGATTCTCCTGCCTCAGCCTCCCATAGCATTGAGATTATAGGCGTGAGCCACCACTCCCGGCCTCGATTTTCATTGTCTTTTAATTGGTCTGTGTATTTGTCTGTCAGCTGACATGTATGTATGGTATGGACTGATGAATTTCTCAACAGTGCTTTCTTTAGACCTCATGAAGTCTTGTACCTTTTGCAAGATTTGCAATTTCATTTTGCACATCTTTTGCATTGGACTAAGTGATATTGTCAGATTAACATTCTATGACTAACAGTGGCTTAGCTTCAAAAGATTTGGAAGCTGTAGGCCAGGTTGTGCACTTATTAAATTTACAGGGATGTTTGGAGACCATTTTTCTAAGAAATTGATGGTTGGTGAGGGTTTTGGCCTTGTCAGCTTTTGTTTCCTTATGCAGTCTCCTAACTGCGGGGATAGGGAAATAACGTTCTATCAGTATATGTTACCCATTGTGATTGCTGAGAGTTGGCCTGTCAGTGTATTATTTACTAGGGAATATAAAAGTGTGGCTTTTTTTTTTTTTTAATTTTTATTTTTGAGATGGAGTGTTGCTTTTGCTGAGGCTGATGTGCAGTGGCACAATCTAGGCTCAGTCTCCCGAGTAGTTGGGATTACAGACGCCTGCCACCATACTAGGCTAATTTTTTTATTTTTAGTAGACACAGGGTTTCACCATGTTGGCCAGTTGGTTTTGAACTCCTGACCTCAAGTGATCGCACGCACCTCCAACCTCTCAAAGTACTGGGATTACAGGCGTGAGATACCATGCCTGGCCCAAAGTGTTGCTTCCTGATGCTACATAAGGATTAGCTTTTATTTTGAGCAAAGATTTGCTATTCAGATGAGTCTATGGTTAAATACATTTGTAGATAAGTATTTGAAATAAATGTTGAAGGACGTTCATAGATGTAAATTAATAAAGTTTTTGTTTTTTAAAAAATCCTTAATAGGAAGGAAATTTGTTTTTTTTTATTTTTTATTTTTATTTTTTTTGAACCCCCCCCCACCCGAAATTTGTTTTTTAAATGTAGTACAATAAAAGGAAGATGGTAAGGAATATAGTAAAGATGAAGCATAAATGAGGCATTAGTCATATACCAGTGGAGCCAGGGCCCAAGAAAATGTTGAGATTCTCTCTTTGTTGATCATCCCGATTTTTTTATTGCTGAGCAATAAACCAACCTAAACCTAATGGGTAAAACAACAATCATATATTGTTATCTCACACTTCTGGGAATTGACAGTACTTGCTATGTGGTGCTTACTCTGTGTTTCTCATGCCGTTGCAGTCAAATGGTGGTAGCTGGAGTCATGTAGAAGGCGTCTTCACTTGAAAACTCAAACAGCTGGGGTCTGCAACAGCTGGGGTTCCTCAGGCATCTCTATCTGTGTAGTCTCTTTAACAGGGAGACTTCAATTAGCCAGAGTCCTTAACATGGCAGCTCAGGGATTCAAAGGCATGCATCCCAAGAAATAAAACCAGGCTGGAATTCTTTTTATGACCTAGCCTTAAAGGTTTACAGCGTCACTTCTGCCTCATTATCTTTGTGAGAAGCAAGTCATGAGGCTAGCTCATACATGAGGAAGGGTAATTAGACTCTACTTCTTGATGGGAGAAGTATCAAATAATTTATAGATTTCTTTTAAACCACTGTGATCATTAAGAAAAATGGTAATAGTAAAGCATAATAGAAAGAGGTTTGGGTAGTAAGAATGTTTTAGAAAAGACTGATACCATGTATTTGAAAACAAACTATAAAGACTTAACATTTATGGCATTGGACAGAATAATGCATATTATGGAAGTGTAACTACTAATGCAATTTCCAGAGAGTGATGGACTTGACAGTTGAACAATTCAACATCACAGAGGCCTCTCAAAAGCACCTAGGTCAGAATCACAAGGCAAGTCATTATAAATGTGTTCATTTGACATCACTAGTATTACTCATATAGTCAGGTGATTGACTAGGTGCATTGTTTAGGAAATGTGAAACATTTGATGTATTCTGAGCTTGAAATGTAAGCTAGTGATTAGTTCTTTACTATGACTATTCAGATTCAGGGTGTATTTTCTATGAAATAGTATTTTGTAGAAACTACTCAAAATCTTTAGTCTATAAGCGTGATTGGGTGTTCATATGCATATGTGAGATGTGTCACCCTCAAACCTTGTTAAGATGTCATCAGCATGTTACCCTTGTGGTATGAAAAAAAGAAAAAAGAAATACTTGGCTTCATCATCCATTTAATTAGAAGCTTTAGGGCTGAGTGTTTTCTATTTTCAGAGATACATCTGCCCTGAAATCCTACTATTGTGTATATTTATTTAATAGTTTACATGCCTCCTGTGTGTCAGGCATTTTACTGGGGACTTGGTATGTTGTGGCACTCTATTTAATCTTAATGTCATGTATTTTGTTTCTAATCAAAATGGGCCTTATATCTGAAAGCCTTGATGTTACTTATAAGACGAGGTTATGAGACAAGATAGTTTTTAAGGGTCTGCCAAGGTCTAGCATTCAGAGGGGAAGATGTAAGAAGTTCTGGATGGGAAAGATGGTAGAAGTGTTAGTGAAATGTCAAATGAAGCAGAATCATTTTTTAGACTTTCTTGAAGCCAAACAAAAACAATGGTTAAAAAATAAGAAAGCTCAGTGTATCACAGAGGAACGTTTTTTTCCTTTTTTTTTCTTTCCTTTTTGTTTCTTTTTGGAGAGAGAGTCTCACTCTGTTGCCCAGGCTGGAGTGCAGTGGTGTGATCTCAGCTCACTGTGACCTCTGCTCTTCAGGTTCAAGCAGTACTCATGCCTCAGACTCCCAAGTTACGGGTGCAGGCTACCACGCCCGACTAATTTTTGTATTTTTAGTAGAGATGGGGTTTCCGGTTTCACCGTATTGCCCAGGCTGGTCTCAAACTCCTGGGCTCAAGTGATCCATATGCTTTGGCCTCCCAAAGTGCTGGGATTACAGGCATGAGCCACCATGCCTGAGCAGGAACTTAACCATGGTCTGACATAAGTGTTGGGGAATGTTTTACATTAGAGATATTTTAAAAACCTAGTGGACTATGAGTTTTATAATTGATACAGAAGTCTTCTTTATGTAATTATGTGGAGCACTGGTAAAAAACTGACATTATAGTAAATCACTGTTTTGAGGAGTTCTCCCTATGGAGATTGAGGAATGTAAGTTTCTGGGCTAGAATTATATAATATATAGAGGCTGATCGGGTAAATCAGGAAGTTTGCACATTTTAAGTGTTATTTTTAGCATTGTTACTCCTTACTATGCATGAAGCACTGTGTTTTCCAAACATTATTTTATTTAACATCCTGACAGTGTTGTTGGGGAAATTTGAGTTGAAGGAGATGGTGTGGTTCCCATGCCGTACAGCTGTGTAGTGGTGGTCTCTAAGTACAGGTCTTTAGTCATTAGGCCACATCAGCAGGACCTGCTGCTGAGACTCATGGGCAGTTTTATATGAACTAAAGTTTTAAATATTTGTAGATAAAAACAAAAGGTCATAGTAAAGGACTGCACTCCAGCCTTTAAAAACAGTACATTAACTGTAACCTTTTGTCTACCTGAAATTTAAAAAAAATTGTATCAAAATTTTTATCTGTCGGCAGAGGACAGGATCATTATCACATACCTTTTCTTCCCTCTCGTGTGGGGTTTGATGGAGGAGAGGAGACCATATATAAAGTGACAGTCTTCATGCTCATTTTTTTTTTTTTGGAAACAGAGTCTTGCTCCCTCACCCTGACTGGAGTGCAGTGGCGTGATCTCAGCTCACTGCAACCTCCACCTCCCGGGTTCAAGCGATTCTCCTGCCTCAACCTCCCAGGTTGCTAGGATTACAGGCGTGTGCTGCCACACTCAACTAATTTTTGTGTTTTCAGTAGAGACAGGGTTTTACCATGTTAGCCAGGCTGGTCTTGAACTCCTGACCTCAGGTGATCCACCGGCGGTGGTCACCCAGAGTGTTGGGATTACAGGTGTGAGCCACTGCGCCTGGCCTCCATGCTTATTTGAATGTTGAAAAAGGGACTACGGTTCATTTTTGGAGCCAGTATGCCAGTACCTGTTTATGAAGCTTTTACTTCTCCGTCCTAACATGCTAGGGTGTGAGATGGTGGGTTATACATATCATATTAGAATCAGTACCATAGTGACACAGAATTGTATCTTTTTCTTTTTTTTTGGTGATGGAGTTTCACTCTTTTTGCCCAGGCTGGAGTGCAGTGGCGTGATCTCAGCTCACCGCAACCTCCACCTCCCGGGTTCAAGTGATTCTGCTGCCTCAGCCTCCCCAGTAGCTAGGATTACAGGCATGTGCTACCACGCCCAGCTAATTTTGTGTTTTTAGTAGAGACGGGGTTTCTCCATGTTGGTCAGGCTGGTCTTGAACTCCTGACCTCAGGTGATCCACCCACCTCAGCCTCCCAAAGTGCTGGGATTACAGGCGTGAGCCACCACGCCTTGTTTCTGTCTTTTATGTGTTTGGGTGAGAAAGATTGTGAACAGTTGGTCTCTGCTTTTGTATAATATTATAACATCTTTAGTCAATCCACACAGTACCTACTTTGTATTAAATACCTGGAAGTGCAAAAAGTTAAGTCATAGGCCTTATTCTTAAGGGTAAGTTTACTATAAAGTCCAGAAAATAAAAATGTGAACGGTAGAATAGCAGTATCAGAGTTGACACTTCAAAGCAGTAGATGATTAATTGTAAAATTGAATGGAATTAGCTGGGTGCAGTAGCTTGTTCCTGTAGTCCCAGCTATTGAATGGAAGGCTGAGGCAGAAGGATCACTTGAATCCAGGAGTTTGAGGCTGTAGTGCACCATGATCATGTCTGAATAGCCACTACATTCTAGCCTAAGTGACATAGTAAGACCCTGTCTCAAAAAAAAAAAGAGAGTCGAAATTCTGGAAGAGGTCAAAAGAAGAAGTGCTCCCTTGACTGTGGTACCTTAATTATACTTTTTGTAGGTATTTTTGATACGTCACTTGGGTGGGATAGAGGTAATTCTAAATGTAATTGAGAGAAGTTGAGATAACCAGGATTTTGATAGATGCCATACTTCACATTATTTTTACAGTAAATATGAAATACAGAACAGTTTATACATGAACTTTAGTTATGTCCAGGTGTTGTAATGAGTTAGTTATGAGATTTATTTTAAATGTCTTTCAGTGCTTATTTTTTAATGGGGTATAATGATTGATATTTGGATTCACCTTTGATCTCTTCATCCAAAGTGGTACTGATCACAAATAGTAGCAGTTGTAATAACAGCAGTTCTGCATCGTCAAATTCCTTTTTATGAATCCCATTTAACAGTTTTTCTTTCAGTCAGAAATGGTAAGGGAAGAAACAGCAGGAGTAGCTAACATTTTGTACTAGGCTCTGTGTTAAGCAAATTATGTCTTGTAATACCCTGTTAATGTAAATGTCTAAGTAAACTTTGCCGTCATAGAAATGAATTTGTTTCAAATTATTTTTTGTATGTGTTGAGGGACTCAGTAACCCTTTCTTGGTATTTCAGATCAAAACTCTTGATTTAGTTTAAAGGTCAGGCCTTTAGGACCTTGATTGTTATGGTTACAGTTTTTTGTGC
>PVKV010011995.1:46392-61041 GCA_004027835.1 Alouatta palliata
GTGTGTGTTTTATTTTGGTCTTTGCTCTTCTTCACCCCAAACTCATGTCTTCCATCTGCTGTTTACTCATTTCTTCTACTCTTGACCGAAGCATTGTATTCTCATGCCTTCTGTCTTACATGGTGCTGTGCTTCCTTTTAGAGCATCTTGAGGCTTCTCAGTGGCTTCATGGAGCCTGGGGACCCTGTAACAGTGGGCTGTCTACCTCTACTTGCTGATGTCCGCAATTTAGATTTTTTGCTTTTCTTTTTCTTCTTTCTTTCTTTCTTTCTTTCTTTTTTTTTTTTTCTTTCAGACAAGGTCTTGCTTTGTCACTCAGGGTGGAGTACAGTGGCACAATCATGCCCACTGCAGCCTCAACCTCCAAGGCCGAAAAGCGATACTGTACATCAGCCTCCCAAGTAGCTGTGACTATAGGCGTGTACCACTATGCCCAGCGTAATTTTTAAATTTTTTGTAGACGTGAGGTCTCATTGTGTTGCCCACATTGGCCTCAAACTCATAGATTCTGTGTTCTCCTGCTTTGGCCTCCCTAAGTGCTGGGAATACAGGCATAAACCATCGTGCCCAGCCACAATTCAGGTTTTTAAGGCATTCCTGAGGATTTCTGTTGATGTATACTAACCTTTAAAATACTGAAAGGTGATTAAAATTGCCCTGTATACATTTAAAACACAAATAGTACCTTTAATGTTTTATCACCTTTGAAGAAAAGATGAGAATCATTGCTATAAAGTTGGTTGGACCAGTGAATGAGTCTGTGTACAGTAGGATTGATTTTTTTTTTCTTCACTTAACTGTTTTAGTGACATTTTAAGGAATTTTGGATCCAGTTTTGATTGTGTAAAAAATTTTGTGTCACTTTCAAAAAGGCTTGTCCCGCCGGGCGCGGTGGCTCACGCCTGTAATCCCAGCACTTTGGGAGGCCGAGGCGGGTGGATCACGAGGTCAAGAGATCGAGACCATCCTGGTCAACATGGTGAAACCCCGTCTCTACTAAAAATACAAAAATTAGCTGGGCATGGTGGCACGTGCCTGTAGTCCTAGCTACTCGGGAGACTGGGGCAGGAGAATTGCTTGAACCCAGGAGGCGGAGGTTGTGGTGAGCCGAGATCGCGCCATTGCACTCCAGCCTGGGTAACAAGAGTGAAACTCCGTCTCAAAAAAAAAAAAAAAAGGCTTGTCCCTACTCTGTTTTTGGTATGCCATTTTTGTTGTTGTTGTTTATTTATTTAAGTAGAAATGGGGTTTCACCATTTTGGTCAGGATGGTCTCAATCTCTTGACCTGGTGATCCGCCCACCTTGGCCTCCCAAAATGCTGAGATTACAGGTATGAGCCACTGGGATTATAGACATGAGCCTCTGTCCCTGGCCAGGTTTATTAAGATGAAAGCAAATTTATTTTTTGGCTGTACATTGTATTGGCTAGATATAAGATTTCTAGTTGGGAATAATTTTTCCTCAAAAATTTGAAGGCATTGCATCATTGTTTCATGCTTCCAGTATTCCTTTTGAGGAGTTCAGTGCTATTTTGATTCTTTCTGCTTGACATCCCCCTAACCCTGTGCCTTGCGACTTCATGCTCCAAGATATTTTAGGGTCTTCTTTCAGTCCCTGGTGTTGAGAAATTTCACATTGATGTACTTTGATGTAGGTCCTTTACTCATTCACTGTGTTTTGGGTCCAAATACTTAATGGGTCCCTTTATTCTGGAAGCTCATGTCATTCAGGAAATTTTCTTATGTTATTTCTTTAATACTGTTGTTTCTCCATTCATTTTATTATTTTTCTCTTTTTGGAATTTCTGGTGGTTGGATATGTGACACTTTCATAGCTACTCTGATTTTCTTACCTTTTCTCCCCTGTTTTCCATCAGACCAACTTCTTTAAAAATATTCTGTTAAATATATATATATTTTTCTTGTTGGACTTGCTTCCCCAAAGAGGAATCCTGGCAGGTAAGAGTGTGGCTGCAAGCATTCTGGGATGGGGGCTGATAACTCATTTCAATAGACAGTTTTCACTTTTCCTTCTGGTCTCTGACTCCCCTTCTCCTTCCCACCCCAATTCTGAGTGTATTCCCAGGCTATCACTGTGGTTGAATTTTGCTAAGCAGGAAATGTTTAGCCTCTGGAAGAGGATCAGTCTCCTTTCTAGAGGGTGAGGAGCTAGGGGTTTAAATGCTCCCTATGCTAATTTCTAACAGTTTTTCTGTTTTCCGTTACCTTCAGGCTTCAGAGGAATGTGATGCCTCCAAATCCTAAAAATTGACCTGTTCATTTTTGGCTTCACCCTACCATGTAGGGTTTAGGTTTAAAAGTTTTCTCTTGCCATGAAGTCATTGGCCACTTGTCTGTCAGCTTTCCAGCTTCCAAAATTTGTTGAATGCACTAGCCTTCTCTCTTTCTGTTTTCATCCTTGTAACTTTAAAATTCATTTGTTGTCTTTCAAAATTTGTCATCTTAGTGGAATTGCAGGAGATATTCGAGATATACATACATTTAACTAGAAGTTACATGTATGAAAATCATTCCTATTTTCTCTAAATATACTTCTCCATATCCAGGGTGATTTTTTTTTTTTATGTGATTCTTTAGCACACACACTTTTCTTATAATCTCTGCTCATGTATCTGTGGTTCTTGGTTGTGGTCCTGTTGTTTGCTCTCAAGGAGAGGCTTGAAGCCTGCTGTTGACTTTGTAATAACTCTGCATTTTCCTCCTGAAAATGAATATCCCAGGATATGCACATTTAATAACTAACTTAACAAAATGCACTCAAGCCTTACTCAAGATTTAATTTTGCAAGGCTTCTGTTGGTCTTCAGGCTTTAAAAAATTCTTCTAAAGTCATTGTAATTAGAGTTTGTGTTTTGTTTCCTTTTGTGTGTGTGTGTGTGTCTCCTCTACCCTGGTGTTGCTTATTTCTTTTTTTGAAATACTTTTCTACTTACTTTGCTTTTACAAGTAGATTGTAAATGACTTGAGATGTGTGGATTCGAATTAGTGGTTCTCAGCTTTCCTTTTTTCCTGAGGGGTAGGTTACACTGGATTCTGTAACTGTGGCCCACTATTAAGGGTGGTATTCCCAAGTATGTAGAGAAGCCCCCTCTACAGATGATCCTGCTGGTCTCCTCTACCTCACCTCCTCCCCTGCCACATTTTATAGTTCATTTTTATTTCTTGTAAAGCTTTTAGGGCATTCAGGAAGTATTTGTTAACTGAATTGGACTCGTGGCAGGTTGTGGCATGATGGCAAGGATAGAGGGAAGGTTTTGTCTCATGCCTTGTTTTCCACTTCCCTCTTAACTGAGTAGTTACAGGTAAGTCACTTAACCTCTGTAGTCACTTGCTTTCTCAAAAGTAAAACAAGGAGACTATTATATCAAAGACTCACTATTAAATGGAAATATCTGTATGTTTCTTTTTTCTGAGATCAAAAAAGTTAAGAAATACTGAATTAAGTACAATTCTCTGCTGGTACCATTTTCTAAGAAAGTCTTCACAGTCTGTGATTAGTGGGAAAAAGGTTTTATTTTAGATTATGTCTTTTTTGATTTTTTAAATTTAAAAACCATGTTTTCTTAAATATAATATTAGTAATAGTAGTTGTTCTTTTCTGAATCTCACTTGGAAAAATGAAAAGTTGGCAAAATTATATTTGTTTTTATAATTTGAAGGAAATTTTACTTATCTGTTAAATTCAAAAATCAGAAATACATGCTTTATGCCTTAAAAAATATCTGCGACTCCTCACTTTGGGGTAGGTTTCTGTATATTCATTAGAGAAAGGTTGTTAATATTCTTTGTCAGCGTTTCTGCCTTTATTGATATTTTGTCTGCTTGAACTGTCAGTATCTGATAGAAGCTGATATGGTTTGGCTGCGTCCCCACCCAAATCTCATCTTGAATTGTGATCCCCATAATCCCCACATGTCAAGGGAGGGATTCGGTTTGAGGTGATTGGATCATGGGGTGGTTTCCCCCATGCTGTTCTTGTGATATTAAGTTCTCAGGAGATGTGATGTTTTGTTTGTTTGAGACAAGGTCCCGCTGTGTCACCCAGGCTGGAGTGGTGCAGTGCTACAGTCTTGGCTCACTGCAAACTCTGCCTCCTGTGCTCAAGTGATTCTCATGCCTCAGCCTTCCCAGTAGCTGGGATTACAGGCACATACCGCCCCGCCTGGCTAATTTTTGTATTTTTTATAGAAACAGAGTTTCACCATGTTCACCAGGCTGGTCTTGAGCTCGTGGCCTCAAGTGATTCACCTGCCTCGGCCTCCCAAAGTGCTGGGATTACAGGCTTGAGCCGCCGTGCCGACCAAGATCGATCTGATGGTTTCACAAGGCAGTTTTCTCTGTTCTTGTTTGCTCTCTGTCTCCAGCTGGTACATAAGACGTGCCTCTTCCCCTTCTGTCATGATTGTTAAGTTTCCTGAGGCTTCGCCAGCCATGTGGAACTATGAGTCAGTTAAACCTGTTTTCTTTATAAATTGCCCAGTCTTGATATGTCTTTATAGCAGTGTGCAAACAGACTAATACAGAAGTATATGTTAAATTTCTCTGCTGAGCATGATGGCGCTTGCCTGTAGTCCCAGCTATTTGGGAGACTGAGGTGGAAGGATCATTTAAGACCAGCCTGGGCAACATAGGGAGATCCCATGTCCCAAAAAAAAAAAAAAAAAAAAAAAGCATGTTAAATTTTTCAGCAGAGTTGACAGCTTCTCACATGGTCAGTTTTTGTTGTTATATGCATTGTTGAGGCTGTGGTGTTAGAAACATTCAGATTCACATTATTCATATTATTCAATGTTCTTTGTGGTTTGTTCCTTTTATTGTTACATAGTCTCTATCTTTTTTTTTTTTTTTTGAGACGTTTTGCTCTTGTTGCCCAGGTGGAGGGCAATGGTGTGATCTCAGCTCAGCTCAATCTCCGCTTCCCGGGTTCAGACGATTCTCCTGCCTCAGCCTCCCGAGTAGCTGGGGCATTATAGGCATGTGCTCTACCATGCCCAGCTAGTTTTGTATTTTTAGTAGAGACAGGGTTTTTCCATGTTGGTCAGGCTGGTCTCAAACTCCTGACCTCAGGTGATCTGTCCGCCTTGGCCTCCCAGAGTGCTGGGATTACAGGTGTCAGTCCCTGCATCTGGCCCTATGGTTTCTATCCCTATTAATGCTGTCTTATTCGCTACTGATATCTTTTTCCCCTTAATGTTTGACTTTTTTTTTTTCTTTTTTTGAGATGGAGTTTGGCTGTGTCACCCAGGCTAGAGTGCAGTGGTACAATCTTGCCTTACTGCAACCTCCACCTCCTGCATTCAAGTGATTCTCCAGCCTCAGCCTCCCCAGTAGCTGGGATTACAGGTGCCTGCCACCACACCCAGCTAATTTTTATATTTTTAGTAGAGACAGGGTTTCACTGTGTTGGCCAGGCTGGTCTTGAACTTCTGACCTTGTGACCACCCACCTTGGCCTCCCAAAGTGCTGGGATTACAAGTGTGAGCCACCCACCGCGCCTGGCCAGTCTTTGACTTTTAATATGTGAGATGAATGTATTTGAATCGGTAGATTTATTTCTGCTATCTGAATTTCATATTTTCTAATCCATTTTCTTTAAATTTTTTTTTTTTTTGATCCTAGCTTTGTTGCCCAGGCTCGAGTGGCGTGATTATGGTGTAACACCTTGCACAACTAATTTTTGTATTTTTAGTAGGGATGGAGTTTCACCATGTTGGTCAGGCTGGTCTTGAACTCCTGACTTCAAGTGATCTGCCTGCCTTGGCCTCACAAAGTGCTGGGATTATGGGCATGAGCCCCTGCACCCAGCCTCTTTGCTGTTTTTTTCCTCTTCTGTTAGATAGTTAGTTTTCTGCACTTTTTTTCCCTCCCTCTTTTGACTCAAAAGTCATAGACTATATTTCCATTATTTTAGTGGTTACTATTAAAATTTTCAGTTATAAAGTTTTCTACTAAAACTGTGGGCCTAACTGACTTTTAAGATGAACCCAGCTCTGGCAACCAGTCTCTTACTCTGTTTTTCTTGTGTGGAAATGTTCATTTTGTATTTCATCTCAGCTTTGTCTTTTGGTTTTCTCTTTTTTACAGTTGCCTTTCGTAGCTACATAGTTAGAGTAGGAGAAGTTTTCCTCAGGGTGAACTCAATACACCATCTCTATTTCAGCCATTCTTTCACTCTACTGGTTTGCATATCTGCATATAATATTCAGTAAATACTTTGTTAAAAAGTATTTTGTACTTTTTTTGTTTTAGTTTTACTCACTTTTTTTTCAGCTTTTGATGGAAAGGAGAGAAAGTGGAGATAACAGGACCACCCACATCTGTAGTTTTTTCACTGACTGTCCACAGTCAGGGTTGTTGGAATGGTCAGGGTAAGAAGGAGGTATAGAGAATTTAGTCTGGGACAAAGGAACTGTATAGCGCAAGTGTAAATTGACAGTATTTATTGATAACATTCTAATAAGACTTCCTCCATTTTGTTAGGTTTATTTTCTGTTTTGTTTATACACACTGAAGTATTAAACAGATGCCAGTTATTTTTGTGGGAAACAGGAGGGCTACACTATTGTGTTTGTAGCTATGATGATGGTGACTGAATTTTGCATACATTTACATTCTCCTAATGTAGTGATTAATTACTAGGACAGTTAGAGATGGTGGCAGTTACAAAGAGCATCTGGCTGGAGATCAGTTTAGTGTTTGCATGTACCCCTACTCACTCCTCCACCATCTTCCCCTTTCAGAAACCTGAAGAGAGGAGGTAGCTGATGATACCAAAAAAACTTGTTATGCCTTGAGATGTATCTCTGTGACTAGTAAGTGATTTCCAGGCATTTTTTTTTTTTTTAAAGTATGGCAAAAAAGAGAGCAGTTTTGGGGAAGATAATTAGGGACTGGAAGGTAGGCAGCTCTTCTTCATAGTCTTTCCCAAGGTTAGCTCTCTTACTGTCATATCCATGCACTATCTAAAAGACCAAGTTGTACCCCCTACCCCCCTGCCTCTGCTGGGAGAAGATGAGAGTGGATGCTGAGATGGGATGAGATGTTACTTGGTCGGTAATATTAATCCGTAAACCACGAACCGCTTGTTGAGGAGTCAGTGTACATTGAGTTATTAGGTTGGTGCAAAAGTAATTGTGGTTCTTGCATTTTTTTTTTTTTCCCCTTTTCTTTTTCTTGAGATGGAGTTTCATTCTTGTTGTCCAGGCTAGAGTGCAGTGGTGTGATCTCAGCTCACTGCAACCTCCCCCTCCTGGGTTAAAGTGATTCTCCTGCTTCAGCCTTCCAAGTAGCTGGAATTACAGGCGTGCGCCACCACGTCCGGCTAATTTTTTTTATTTTTAGTAGACACGGGGTTTCACCATGCTGGTCAGGCTGGTCTTGAACTTCTGACCTCAAGTGATCTGCCTGCCTCTGCCTCCCAAAGTGCTGGGATTACAGGCGTGAGCCACTGTGCCTGGCCTAGTTCTTCCAATTTTAATGACAAAACCGCAATTACTTTTGTACAAATCTAATATTTATTTTAAGACAAAGAACTGGAAGCATTTGCTGGTGCGTCCTTGAAGGCTAAAACCAAGCCTTTGTTATTATGGTAGTTGTGATACCACACACAGAGGAATCATTTGTGCTCCATAGTGATAATACACAATATTAGAGTCCTTAAATTTGGCTGTGGCAGTTTTTAAATTTTGATGACATTTGTTTGACTCCTTTGGTTTAGATACCTGAAGGAAGGGTTTCTAGATTAGAGATCCATTAGAGTGCATTGAAGTAGGTGCAGACTCCAAAGAGCCATTTGAATACAGCTCTCAGACCCATTCTGATTATGCAGATCTGTAGGTTTTCAGTTAAAAATGAGGTTGTTAGGCGGTTTGATTGTACAGCTCAGTTGATTAGTCTGGCTTATGAGAATAAAGATGCCCAGTAGTTAGTCTGCTTATATTGGAGAAGGAAAAACAATACTGAAATCTGTTGCTGTCTCCTAAAACAAGGCGCTTTTGAATCATAAAGATCTTTTATTTTCCCACTTAAAGGAATAAAAATGCCTACTGCTGTATTATTTGGGTTTAAAACATCATTGGCTCTAGGTAGTTTACATTTTTAGCAATATGATTTTAGGCACAGTAGATTTTTATTCTCTTTAAAAAATCCTTTTAGTTGATTAACGATAAGAAAATTGGGATTGGGAAACCATTTTTAGACGAGGAGAAAAGACAGGAAAAGTTTGTCACTGTTGAGCTCTGCCTTTTGGAGGAGGTTTTTATGTTCTAGATAACACTCTCTTGGGTTGTGGGGTAGAGAGATGACTAAGACATGCTCTGTTTCAGGAACCTTAGCTCTCAAACCAGTGTCCTCTGGTTCCCCAAGATCTTACTAGCCTAGCGACTGTTCCATGTTTAGCTTTAATTTTGGAGGCATAAGATTAAGCATAAACAGGCTTTTTCATTGTAGGGTTTATTGGAGGCTTAATAAAGGTATACAAATTGTGAATTTCTAAGCAGAGCTGTCCTAAGCAACAGTTCCCAAACTTGAAATAATATGCTTATTTAATATCTACCAAAATGGACTCCTACTTTTGTGAATATTTTAATCCTTGTGTGAATTTGTGATGTTTTAGAGTAGTGAGTTCCAAACCTAGTTGAGCCATCAGAATTACTTTGGATACGTAGACATTTTTTTTTTAATTTTTAAGTTGGTAATATGTTCATGTGATCTAAAAATAAAAAATTGTAAATTGGCATACAGTGAAAAGCCTTTGTACCTCTTCTGTTTCCTGGCCTTCTTACCTTCCTCATAGGTGATTAGTGTTATTCCTTCCAGAGATATTTCATGCATATACCAATATTTATTTAGCCAGAATATAAATTTTTGAGTCTTGTATTCAGAGATTTCTGATTTAGTATGTTTAAATGGGGCCTAAGAATATGTCCTTTTAATTGTTCGCCAGGGATTTCTATGATGAGCCAGATTTAGGCATTCTTATTTTAGAGGGTACACATTACTTTTGCATGTGATGTTACCTGTTTCTTATAACAACTTTGTGAAACAGATATATTTTTGACAGAAGTGGAAACATGAGATCAAGAGATGTTAAATGACATATCCAAGGTTACACAATGTCAGAGCTGGGAGTCAAAGCCCAGGGCTTTTGAGTGTCTAGGTTAGGACCAGTCTGGCATGAATTTTGCCTTTTCATGAAAGCTACAATGCTGATGATTGCCAAAACCAAAGAAGAAATTTAATGTGTATGTTTATATCCAATTATTCCTATTCTGGTAAGCATTAGGTGTTAGAACATTTTATTGTATTACTTGTCATTGGAGAATGTCCAGTGATCAGACTTTCTGTAATTTTCATGTTAAGGCACTTCACCCGTTAGATTTCTGTTACCAATGTAAGGCACTTAGCCAGGCTCTGCACTATAATAGGCTTTTATCTGTAATTTTGCTTCCTGATGAGCTCTCCTTCCCCTTCCTATTGCTTCCAGCTTCCTTTTGATCCCTGCAGCACATTTCCCTAACACCAACCCAGATGAAATAAACCACAGAGGAGGGAGAGAGACAGGAGAAAGAAGATTGTCTTCTTAGGGGAGAGGACTGTGAGAGTATCCCACAACTATAAAGTGCTGAGTGACTTCCCTGTTTGTCTGGTAAACTCTTTCTGGGGCTAATTCTCAGAGTTTCAAAAATTCCTCATACTCTAACAGCACCATTTTAATTGTAATGTAGCCTGCAGGGGGATTATTTTGCAGGACAGTATTTCTTTGGTGTGTTTTATAAAACCTACTCTGCGAATACTGGTCACATAGCAGAATGTTTTAAAACAATTTTTTATTTTTTATTTATTTTATTTTTATTTTTTGAGACAGTCTCACTCTTGCCCACACTAGAGAGCCAGTGGCATAATCTTGGCTCGCTGAAACCTCCCTCTCGCAGGTTTAAGCCAAGTAGCTGGGATCACAGACGTGTACCACTACCCCTGGCTAATTCTTGTATTTTTAGTAGAGATGGGGTTTTGCCATGTTACCCAGGCTGGTCTTGAATTCCTGGCCTCAAGTGATCTGCCCGCCTCGGTCTGCCAAAGTGCTGAGATTACAGGCGTGAGCCACTGTGCCTGGCCAAAAATTATTTTTTAAACATTTAAAAATTTCAAAAGAAAGGCTTTTTAAAAAATCTCAAATCCACCATTTTGAAGCAGTGTAGAGCTTAGAGCTAAGACATGAATATCCATGTATTCAGCCCCCCATCCATATAAATAAGCATTTACTATGTTTCAGGTATTGAGGATTTTGAAATTAATAAAACATGATTCTTGCTGCCTTAGAGTTTGTTGGGCAGTGAGAGAGATACTTGTATATTTCATTGTACAAGTAGTTTGAGTATAAGAAACGCTATTGAGACTGGACGCAGCAGCTTGTGCCTGTAATCCTAGCACTTTGGGAGGCCAAGGTGGGCAGATCGTGAGGTCAGGAGATTGAGACCATCCAGGCCAACGTGGTGAAACCCTGTCTCTACTAAAAATACAAAAAAAAAATTAGCTGGGCGTGGTGGCGCACACCTGGGGGAGGCTGAGGTAGGAGAATCACTTGAACCTGGGAGTGGAGGTTGCGGTGAGCCAAGATCACGCCACTGCACTCCAGCCTGGGCAACAACAGCAAGACTCTGTCTCAAAGAAAGAAACCCCCTGATTGTCTTGTCTCTATAGAGAAATCAGATTTCATTATAGATATTTTATTTCAGTTTACAGTTCTTTCTCAAGGACTGAATAGCTTGCCAGATAGGAGTATTTATACTATGAAGTATATCAGCTATCTCATGAGATGTTTGATTTGTATGTAGAGTTAAAATTGAATTTGTAATAATTTGAATACATTATCTGCATTTGGCAGATGCTTTAAGGAGTGAAGTCACAGGTGTTCAGAATGTGGATGGTCGGGTAAAGAAAGCCAAGTATATTCTCTTGAAATTTTGGTCGGGTGCGACACTTTTTTGGTCAGGAGCTCTGAAGAAGTATTTTGATCCTATCTGCTAGCATAGTTTGATTCTTGTAAGTATGTATGTAGTATGTATGTATGTATGTAGTCTTATACTGTTAAGCAAATGACATTAGATAAGACAGAAGGACTTATGAAATTATTAAGAATAAAAAAAAGAAAAGAAAAAAGAAAAAATAAGCCACCGCCACCTTCACCACAAACCAAAAAAAAAAAAAAAGAAAGAAAAGAAAAAAGAAATTATTAAGAATAATTAGTGTATAAGGGCCATATCATGAATCTTTTCTTAGCATGGAAAGAATGTTTGGCATGTGTATTCTTTCCCCTTTCCTGTTTCGAATGGAGCTGGAAATGACATGATTGGTTTTGATTTAAAGGAACATGACTTTGTGTGTGTGTGCGCGTGCGTGCGTTCGTTCAGCGTTTCGTTTTTCAGAGATGTGTTTGTTTTTCAAATGGCCCCAGTAGTTTGGGATTTTGGTCTCCTTTTCACTTAATTAGGAAAAGTGTTGTTTGTGATACAATATAGGAATTTCTAATAAGAATATTTTTCACGTTAGAGTAATAAATTGGTTGTGGGTATAAATTTTAAAAAAGTTTAGCTGATGAAATGATGATGAATGCAATGTAATTTTTCTCTAGTTTGCAGAGCATTTTTCTTTGCAAACTAGAGAAACGTGAATTTTCTCAGTTTAATAGAAATCTTTTGACAGTTTCAACTAAAAATGATACTAAGGGGAATAGTTAGAAGTAGTTCACGTTAAAAAAATTATATCACTTTATGAAGTTACAATATTTAGAAATTTCATTTTCTTTTTGAATGCATTTTGAAGGTGAATATTCTTATTTAGGATAATGTGAATGCATTATATATAAACTGGCATTTATCATTTTCATAAGCATTAATAAAAGTGTAAGTGGCCAGGCATGGTGGCTCACAGCTGTAATCCCAGCACTTTGGGAGGCCGAGGCGGGTGAATCACCTGAGATCAGGCGTTTGCGACCAGCCTGACCAAAATGGAGAAACCCTGTCTCTACTAAAAATTCAAAAAATTAGCTGGGCGTGGTGGCGCATGCCTGTAATCCCAACTACTCGGGAGGCTGAGGCAGAAGAATTTCAACTTGAACCTGGGAGGTGGAGTTTGCAGTGAGCCGAGATCACGCCATTGCACTCCAGCCTGGGCAACAGGAGCGAAAATAAAATAAATAAGTAAAAGTGTAAGTCTTCCTTACAAACTATGATACAAGAAGCCAACAGATGGAACTTACTTCACAAAAACCATCTTTTGTTTTTTGTCTTTTGTATGATTTGGGGTCAGTTAACGCAAGAGTAAAGTCAGTCAGATGTTTGCTGCTTG
This sequence comes from Alouatta palliata, assembly GCA_004027835.1. Taxonomy (NCBI): domain Eukaryota; kingdom Metazoa; phylum Chordata; class Mammalia; order Primates; family Atelidae; genus Alouatta; species Alouatta palliata. The sequence goes on from PVKV010011995.1 coordinate 58,761, forward strand.
GCACAGATTTATTTGGGTGGGCAGTAAGTGAGAAAAGTGAGACTGCTGTTCTTAGAAATTGTTGAGCCAAGTTTAAAGAAATAAAATGTAGTTTAAGGCTTGTGACTGAGTAAAGGTTATTAGTGATCAGTGTACAAGCTGAAATCTGAATTTTAAGACTGTGATCAGATTACTTTTCACCAAGGAAATAATCTTGTTCAGTGTGTGGAGGAGTAATTCTTTAATTCTTATGTGTCAAACCCAGATGCCTATAGCTGCTAGGCTCTGTGTCCAGGATGGAGTGCAGTGGGGCGATCATAGCTCAGTTTCACTTTAAACTCCTGTACTCATAAGATCCTTCTGCCTCAGCCTCCTGAGTTGCTGGGATTACAGACAGACATGAACCATCATACCCAGCAGCTACACCATTTTATAATTTAAACAGGTTCAGGGACTGGGCGTAGTGGCTCACATCTGTAATCTCAGCACTTTGGGAGGCCGAGGTGGGCAGATCACTTGAGGTCAGGAGTTGGAGACCAGTCTGGCCAACAAGGTGAAACCCCATCTCTTCTAAGAATACAAAAATTATCCAGGCATGGTGACGGGCACCTATAATACCAGCTACTCAAGAGGCGGAGGCAGGAGAATCGCTTGAACCTGGGAGGCAGAGGTTGCAGTGAACTGAGATCATGCCACTGCACTCCACCCTGGGTGACAGAGTGAGGCTCCCTGACTCATCTCAAAACAGCAACAACAAAACCAGAATCAGGTATGGACAAACAGTGTATTCAAAGTGCAGAATTAGACCAATGGATTTTTGAAACAGTATGAAAAATTCATTGAGAGGGTTTCAGATTTAACATTGTAACTTACTTCTGAGAAACCATGACTTGTTGAGTTTTGGTGTAGTATCAGAGAATATCCAATGCTGGTTGTGGTGGTATGCATCTATAGTCTTAGCTACTGGGGAGGCTGAGATGGGAGGCTCACTTGAGTTCAGGAGTTTGAGGCATGGGCAACATAGTTAGACCTTGTCTTTAAACAAACAAACAAAAAAAGGATATTCATAATTTAATGTGGAGAAAGGAGAACTCTCGTATACTGTTGGTGGGAATGTAAATTAGTACAGTCATTATGGAAAACAGTATGGAGGTTCCTCAAAAAACTAAAAATAGAACTACCATATGATCCAGCAATCCCACTGCTGGGTATATGTCCAAAAGAATTAAAATCAGTATATTTAAGAGATGTTTATCACAGTGCTAGTCGCAATAGCCAAGATAGGAAATCAACTTAAGCGTCCCCTCAGCAGATGACTGGATTTTTAAAAAGGGGTGTATATATACTATTCAGCCATAAAAAATAATGAAATCTTGTCATTTGCAACAACATGGATGAACCTTGAGGACACTGTATTAAGTGAAATAAGCCAGGTACAGAAAGACAAAAACATGTTGTCATTCATATGTGGGAGTTAAAAAAAAGTTGATCTCTAAGAGGTGTAGAGTAGAAAGAATGGTGGTTACTAAAGGCTGGGAAAGGTAGCAGGGAAGATAGGGTGAAGAGAGGTTGATTAACTGGTACACAAATACAGTAATAAGGAATAAGTTCTAATGTTCAGTAGCACAGTGTGTTGCCTATAGTCATCAATAATTTATTGTATATTTCAAAATAGCTTGAAGGGAAGATTTGGAAGGTTCTTGTCACAAATGATAAATGTTTGCGGTAATATCCTGATTACCCTGATTTTATTACTACACATTGTATACATGTATCAAAATATCACATGTACCCCCTAAATGTATCTATCAGTTAAAAAGAGTATCCATAATTAAACATTTAAAAGGTATATAAGTAGGAGGTTATTTTGATTCGCGTTTGTGGCTGTTTTAGTAAGAAGAGTGAACTGCTACTAATCCTCCCCCCTGCCCCCATTGATTTAGTATTGGTCACTTTACTGGCACTGTGCATTTACAGTATGGCAGTTCTCAGAGTATGGTCTGTGGACCTTGGGGCTCTCCAAGACTCTTACAGGGGCTCTGAGGTCAAAACTGTCTTTATAATAAAATCGAGACTTTTTCAACATTTTGACATCTGTGCTGTGGTTTAAAAGCAGTGGTGGGTAAAATACTGGCTTTTTGACAGAAATCAAAGCATTGGCACCGAACGGTACAACTGATTGTCATTATATTCTTTGTGTTTCTTGTAGGGGTAAAAAGCCAGTTTCACTTTAGAGTGTTCTTGATGAAACAGTAAAAGTTATCAACTTTATTAAATCTTTTTTTTTTTTTTTTTTTTGAGG